>JAPUUL010000841.1:0-13480 GCA_029590625.1 Lasiodiplodia mahajangana
TCGGCGAGCTTTGCCTTCTTGGCCAGGATCTCATCTCGTCGTTGTTGCATGATGATATGGTCGGCACAGACCCATTGCCGGGTCTACGGTCGGCCGGGTGTACTCTGTGACTCGGAGACGGCGGGCGAGGGATGCAAAGATTAGATAAATAAAGGAATAAATAAACGGCCAGCTCGGGCGTTGAAATGAGCAACCAGCGTGGTCTCGTAAGTACTCCTTAAGGCGTAGAGCGCAGCGACAAGGGTGTCTAAGAGGACTAAGAAACAAGCTGACGGGCAAACAACGACCGATACCGTGTAGTTTTGTCCTAAGACATACCGGGGTTGATCGGCTTTCAACCTTCTATGTTGGCTGGGTATAACCGGCTGATGTAGTCGTTCCTATGAACGCGTTTCTGAAATTGCCCTTTGACGATGCATGCGCATGTCTTGGCCGATGCAGGTTCCACTAGGTACAAGCCAATCCAACCCCTGTCCGGCCGAGGTTGCATAATACATTCTGATATTAACGCCTATGCATTTATGCGTATGTATTGTAATCAGGACATCATTTTTTGTATTGAATTATAGGGTACATCTGTCTATCCAGTAGGTACATATATGTAGGTACCATTATGCTGTGGTACCTACGAGATAGGTTTTACCATCCATAGTAGGAATGCAACCTGAGCCACGCCGCTTTTAGCTGGAGCCTGACCTGAGCAAGACCCGCCTTTTCACAACCCGATATGAACAAAAACTTGCATAATTTCCAATACACGTCACAGGTATTACCGTAATTGTACAAGAATGAAGACCGTTCAAGATTGTAAACTAGATTTTAGTATGAATTACAGGACGGTCCGTATGTTACGAGCGACTTCCTAGGAAGTCGCTCGATAAACAACAAAATGTAAGCGCAAAGATATAGAACGTGAACATATCAGGGAAGATAGACACTGGCGACGCTATGTCTCAGCCCATGAAGTACCTTTCTGTTGGTAGTGTTAGTGCTCGATATTACCGCTTCTCGCTTCTATGATACTCTATTGCCTATACATACTGGTCCGAACAACGCCCTAGTCCGCCATCGAAGGCTATAACTAACTCTACGAGTAGATGGGCGCAGGTTGATGACACATAGATAATTGCGACGCTATAGGGATAAATAATCGCTTGCTGATGGTATATATATAATTCTCAAGCTATGAATCTAGCTAAATGGGCCTTTGCGCTGCCATGGTCCCAGTGAACTAGACTCCGTTCCTTAGCCTCCTCCATCTTGGTCTTGACAAGAGCGTCCATGGTTTCACTTTCCTTCGAGGTAAGGCTGCTAAGTCGTGCATGATGGTCTGCTACTTCATTGGGCCCAAAGTATTTAGGGTCCAAGTACCGCCAAAAAAGAGCATCGAACTCCCAGCTGCTCTTAGCGGCGTAATTGATCATCCATGCCTTGCTCTCCCAGCGCTGTCGCATCATTTTTGAGAGGGGCGGGCTCTTGGCGTCCGACAGGGCTAGATGCCTGGAGCTGCTGGCAAGTTCGGAGCTGGCTTGCATTTTCTCCTCTTCGACTTCTAACAGGCGGAGAAAGGTTTCTAGGCGAGGCTTGTATGCTTTCATCCAGGCCTTGTACTTGCCATCAAAGCACTCTGGTAATCTCAGCAGAAGCCACCAAGGGGGGTCAAAAGCAAACAGAGCCGGCGCAACGTAGGCGAATTCCCAGTCTATTATACCGACAACCTGAAGATCCTTGTCGATTAGGATGTTCGAGGGGCGTAAATCAGAGGAGTATATGAGAAACCCGGCTGAGTCTTTGCCGTCCCCCTCCAGCTCATCTTCAGACGTAAGTCGTCCACTAGACGCGAGCTGCCGAAATAGTTGGCGAGCGACATATTTGTCTCGGGCATCGTCCTCGTCTTCAACTGCATCGTTGTGCTGGAACACAAGTTGTGCCATGTGCATATCAGCTAGGGCGGTATACCACTCGTCGACATTTGTATACGTTTTAGATGGAGACGGCAACAGTGTCGGAGGCATATCAGTCAATTGAATCAATGAGTTCATGTTCTGTGTGAGGGGCCTCCCAGACACGGAAATCTTCCCATCCTCGTGTTCGACCAATGAACCAATTCGAGGGAATTTTAGGCGAGAAAGCTGTAAGAGAATGTTCGCCATTTGTCCGTAGAGTAAGTTGAGCTTGTGCTCACTAACATTGGGATCTAAGACGTGGTATTCGTTAGGGTCTAGAGGATCTGCTAGGGCCTCGGACATTGTCATCTCATGCTCAATGTACTCCATAATGATGAAAGGTCCAACCCCGGTAGGATTTTCTGCCGCAGTCCCGTAGTGATATACCTTGGGCACTGGGATGGTTGTATTCTCTGCGATGTAGCGCATTGTGGCCGCCTCGTAGCGAGTTTTCTCGTCGGGGAACTTGACGCTACCTGCGCCCGTCAATACCCTCTTCCATGGAAACTGAAGGACGTTGGTTGGCTCGGTACCTTTGAAGGGGACTCTCAATGCTGTCGATGAGCCATCCTTATACTCTAGGCGCCAGAGGACGTTATAACCCCCTTTAATCGGCCTATGAAGTACCTCGGCGGCCCCAGGCCTATACCTCAAGATGAGGTTGCCGATAGCACGCCGAACTTCCTTTGAATAAAGTGATTTCTCCCAAATCTCATCCTGCTTGTCGTTTTCCTCCCAGGCGAGGTCATCCCTCGGCTCTGTTACATATCTAGCTTTGGGTTCCATGACAACAATACTAGTCTAGACGAGTAATTGATTTTATTTACTTGCTTTAGTTAACGGTTAAAACAGGTTAAAACCGTTTTAAGAGCTTGAACCGTTCTAAGGTTTATTTATCTCTGCATAAAACAATGCACAAATGCACAGTGACCGTTTCACAGTCACCTGACTGATACTACTATGTAGCTGGCTGAGCCAAGCTTGAGAAAAAGCGGCAAGTGCGCTAAGCCTAGTCCGCTGCATGCTTGGCATTTGGTAAAACCTACTATGTAGAACCACCGGCAACCTGTACCGCCGGGTAGATTTCGAGGTCTAATAATTTTCAGTAACCCGACTTCGACCGTCCGCCCGCCCGTTTTCTACCACCACGCACGTGTCTCGGTCCACGCTTCCGACTCCTCCTCAACGTTGCCTCTTGCATAGCGGTCCGATCTAGAAGTCTCTCGCTAGCAAGAGCATCAATTACCCTCCTACACGACCTGCGCATCGTTCTCCAATTCCCTTTGCTTGCTATCACGTCCGATTGCGCGAAAATCAACTCAACGCTTCCCATGTCTGCTACTTCGGGAGTTAACGTATGTAACAATTCACGATACTGGGGCTCACACAAGCGACCAACAATAGTTATTGACAATGGTAAATCATACAGGTACTTCGGTACTCCGCCCTTGCCTTTGGTGTCTTCTACGGCTTCACCCACCAGCGATCCATCACGACTTCACAACGCGCCGCCGCCGCCAAGAAAGAATATGAACACAAACAGCATTTAATAGAACAGGCCAAGGCCGAATACTCAAAGTCCAAGAACCCTTCCGTGGCAGCTACCTCGGAAAAGAGCGGCCGTACGTCTTCCTCAAATCCCCCCTTAAGACCGCAAAGATAAACCGTATCAAAGATTAACCATTGTCCAGTAAACCAAGACCCGATGGACCCGAAATTCGACCTAGAAGCTTATATGAACGCTCTGATGACGCAGAAGGCATAATGTGCACCCCAGTATATACTTTAGACATGACATCAAATCGGACATGGGGATAGACTGGGGAGAACAAGGACACTCAGGGCCGAGGCTAAAGCTAAGAGGTTTAATTAGAGGGATAGCGAAGTCACGCTCTGTATGCATTACGTCTCTTTCTGCGCTGCTGTGGAAAAGCCTCCCTCACCTCGGGTCCCATGATTGTATGATTGTATCGCTTCCAAAGAAGCTATCGGATAGATTTCCTTATGTTCTGTGTACATCTATGCTTATACCAATCCAGACTTTGCTGGTCTCTCGAAAAGGCCACGCTCGATAATCATCGTTCTCAATAGCCTGTTGAAACCCCTAAACGCACGCTATTATATCATAGTCCTGGATGATATGACAACAAGTGGTCGGTGGTATACCTCTGTTTGATACGTTATCACTTACACGAAATACATTCCTCCTACGATCTCTTCTACACTGGGCATCATTACAATGATGCCCTTGAATAGTAAGGTCTGCCCACCGACGGCATAGACGACGAAAAGGAAACTGTACACGAAGAAACGGAGATGCCCAAAGACAAGACTTTTTATTCCGTCTGCTCAGCTGTAATACCGTGCCTCCCCAGGTAACGATTTCTATATGACTTAGCCAGACTCCATCTCTAGGCTACTTAATTTACCTACCTAATTATTCCCATGTTGGATCCCCATGCTCATTCCCCCCAGTGTATATGAAGAAAACTTTATAAGAATTATATAAGGATAATCCAAGCAGGAACACGAATTCCAGCTACAACTCACAGTCGACAAGAATTAGTTATTAATCATGCTAAGGAGCTGTTGCTCTAGCTAAAAAGGAAATCACCTTGTCACCAAGATGAGGTGGCGGCGATATAAAAGTTGCATAACAGAAAGATAGTAACAACGCTAATATTACCCCAAGATAGCATAGCTAAGATGATCATATTTCAAGCATCCCAAGATAAAGCGAGCCAGAAGCCGTCTTTTTCACAAGAAATCAGCAAAATTAGAAGATTTCACAAGGAAAATATAAGTGAAAAGCTACCGTCTATTCTATAGAGATGTAAATCACGGACGTTGTTGTTAATGTCTAGAGGTATTTCATGAGGCACNAAAAGATACCTACCTAGACACATGCACAGAGCTAGGTAGGTACGGTACCTACATACATATGCAAGATGCACTTAAAAGCTTGTAGATAAGCTTTAAACCCGATGACAAGATCCGATAAGGCGCGGCAGATAGGCCTAAGCCTGTTCACCCCTGTACCTAGGTACCTTACCCAAATTGCGGGACCAAGGGAAAGCTACAGCTGTCCTCTCCTAAGTTTCAAGTACCTGTCCGCGTAGAGGTAGCACATGGGTCCCGTTCTTGGCAGATGTACTCTGGACAGGTGGGTAACAAGCAAGCATCACAGAGCAAACAGGCAAGTTCGATACCTGTTAGAAAGGCAGTGAAGTGACAGCTCCTTACAAACTTACTACTCACGACTCTCCCTCCCACGATCATCTTCACCCATGCCAACATAGATGTGACGCCGTGCCACTTCCAATCGCCGCATCGTCGCATCCTCTCCTCACAATGGCCGTCGGTAAAGGCGCCAGCGCCRGCGCCAGCGACACCATCGGGAGCGAGAGATATGTATCCCTTGCGCCCCTCCTCGCTTCACTCGTTCTCTCCATGGAATCCGTGCTATATCGGCTGTGTGACTATCCAAGTAGGCATCTAGGCATCTAGGCATCCTGCCTGACCGCCCGCCGCTGTCCACGGTACGAAAAGGGAGAAGATGGATATTAATACCAATCCAGCCCTACCCTTCGATAGGTGGTCTAGAAAGCTGCCAGAAACTACATATGCCTATCTACATGCATGCATATTATACATACCTATATATAATGCTAACCGAATCTACTGCTGCCGACCTACTTTTAAGTATCTAACCTAGAATCGTATAGGTGATCAGGGAGAATCTTCTCTCGCCTTTCTCTTTCCCACCCTCTCTCTCGCTTCGGAGATAGCATTGGCCTAACAGGAAGACATGGCGGCCCAGATCTTCCAACTTCTTTCACAGGTCCACCTAGCGGTTCTGATTAGCGTCTTGTTGTTGGCCTGGGGCATCTATTTTGCTGGTCTGGTCATCTACCGACTCTACTTCCACCCGCTGTCTCATTTCCCGGGCCCTAAACTGGCCGCGGCAACCGGATGGTATGAGTTCTACTTCCAGTATTGGCTCGATGGCCAGTACATCTTCGAGACGGAGAGGATGGTTAAGAAATACGGTATGAAACGCCGCTTGTATCCCCTAAGCTGATATCTCGTATCTCTAAATGAGCGTTTCTGTACTTCTAGGCCCTGTTATTCGTGTTAACCCAGAGGAGCTCTTCGTCCACGATGCCGAGTTCTACAATGAGCTGTACGTGACCGAAAGTACACGGCGTACGAATCATTACGACAACTTCGCCCAGGGCATTGGCTTTGACGGTGAGTGCGCTTCGCCCCTGAATACTCTCGAGTGTGTGTGTGTTGACGTGGTCTAGGTTGCCATCTCTTGACGGTGGATCATGACATGCATAGGGCACGACGAAAGCCGCTTGAGCCGTACTTCTCCAAGATGGGCGTCTCGCGCTTGCAATCCATGCTTGCTGAAGTTGCACTTCACCTAGAGACACGACTGAGGCAGTACGCTGGTACTGGCGAGGTCGTCCGGCTCGACCACGCATTCACCGCCTACACGGGAGATATAATAGGGCGCATGTGCCTGGACACTGACGACCCCGGTGATCGATTCTTGAGCAAAGACGACTTTTCTGCTGACTGGTAGCGTCTTTCCCCGTCACGCTGCTAGCACCGCACCGCAATTAACCTTGGCTGCTAGGTCTTGGGTCATGCAAATGATAATACGTTCCGTTCCGCTCTTCTCGGGATTCCCCTGGATCATCCGGTAAGCATTACCCGCCTGCCTCTATGCGCGCAGGGGTGGTCCTGATGGTGCTGCTAGCCTTCTCAGCCCGATCCCGAGCGAAGTACTATTGTGGCTATATCCGCGAGGCCAAGCATTTGCTACTTTTCAAGAGGTTGGAGGAACTGATCTCTGCTCCCGTCTTGCAACTGACACGTTGGCAGAAAGCACGCAGCAACATCCGCAAAGCCCTGGGGTCCAGTTCGATGAGCGATAAACACATAGAATCGCTATTCCATCACGTTGCCGACAGCGACATGCCGGCGTCAGAGAAGTCGGAGGAGCGACTGGCGAAAGAAGCCCAGCTCCTTCTGGGAGGCGGGACCGTGACCAGCGCCCGCACCATTTCATGCGCTACTTACTATATCCTTACTAGACCGGACGTTGCGAAGCGACTTGGAGACGAGCTGAGACAACCAATGGCGGAGTGGCCAACTCATGTCCCGACCTGGGCGGAGCTGGAGAGGTTGCCTTTTCTGCAGGCCGTCATCAAGGAGGCTCTGCGGTATGTACCCAGCTACCTGTTCCGTCTTATTCCACGTAACACTCATCCCGAGCACAGTGTTGACTTCGGCGTCATGACTCGGCTTCCTCGGATCTCGCCTGACTTACCACTTCAGTATAAGCACTACACTATTCCGGCTGGTGTATGAGGTCCCAATGGCTCTGGCACGGAATTCCGCTAACGCACCGCGTAGGTTCCGGTGGGAATGTCATCATACTTTATGCACACGGATCCAGATATCTTTCCGATGCCCTTCAACTTTAACCCGGATCGATGGCTTGGCGCTGTCAATCCCCTGATGAACCGGAATTTTGTCCCGTTCGCGCGGGGGTCCCGAACCTGTTTAGGCTCGAAGTGTGTTTCCATTTTATTCCATCTCTCCTCCCCTTCGGTTCCGTCCCAGGACCGTCGTTGCACCCTGGACGACAGCTGACTTACGTTTCCTTTCTCCCACCAATAGCTTAGCAATGGCCGAAATCAGTCTCGTACTAGCTGTTCTTTTCCGTCCGAACGGGCCTAAATTGGAGCTTTTCGAGACGGACGAAACCGATGTCCGTGTAGCACACGATTTCGGAGTACCCTTGCCTAAATTAGACACCAAAGGCGTCCGCGCATTCGTTCGCTAATCAAGATGCATCAGTGGACTATCAGAACCCCACGTCACGCCCCAATGGGAGAGAGATCGGTCGTTGCGAGCGTGATCTAAAATTCGCCTTCACGGTACCTAAGGAGACTTCCTGGGAGCGGTGAGAGGACATGGATAGCTAGCGTAGAGCCCCTGGTCATCGACCTCGATGTACCGCCCTAGATAGTTTAGTCGAGCTACCGAGCTTGTGAGGGCCCCCGCAAAAGAAATAAATACACGTGTAGGTATTCGAGATGCCCCCCCAATTACCCATTCCCTGGTCGGATCTGCAGGTGACTAGCGGGATAGTCCCAGAAAAGTTCCAGAATCCGCTTCTCGGGGTCTTCTTAATGGTTACCAGCCGTCCACTTGCCGGCGTTTCTTGTCATCCCATTATAAGTTTACGATATAGTACTTCATGACGCATGCCTGGTGTCTTGCATACCCTACGAGTCTATGGGTTATGTATCGCTTCCCAAGTCGGGGCGGATCGAGCGAGCATTGGGTATCTGCGTAGTTTCTGGCCCTCCAGGGCAGAGTAGCATGCATAGTAGGTGCTAGAGAGTAACGGCCGGTTTATATCCTTGACTACGTCGATTGGACTAATGCTCATCTCGGGTAGGCAGCCAAAGGATTCACTATCTAATGTTAGCAAAGTCCACCAGTTGCTGAGGTGCGTAACTAGCTTGCTTTCCCTATAATACAAGATGGTAATGGTTGTTCTGGCCTAGCTGCACCTTACTACTATGCCTACTTAGTAGTTTACGAATAACTTTCTTATTGGTATAGGTAGTTCGGCATGCCCCAAGACTCTAGAATGCGTGTCTGCAGCGTGCCAAGCTCCCGCCGTGACAACCTAAGAAGTATGATAGCTTATGTCAGCGCACGTGGCCTGGTACACTGTGTATCAGGAACGGCGTTTTCAATAAACGGCGCGCCTGGGTTTGCTGGGACTTTTGTATAACTCGTCTTGGCGGGCTACTCAGCTCAGCACTCTGTAACGATAAGAGTGGAAAACATAAGCAAGTGTGCTCGTATGAAGTACGCTAGCGATTAGGAGAGAAGCTTTCTATGCCATGTAGCGTAGGTACACGTGTGGTGATCTAAGTTTTATATAGCTACTATATACATTGAGTTCACTATGTGAACGTTGTATCAAACACGGAATTAGGTAGGTGTCTCTCGCTAGCGACTCTCTTCGAGTAATATTAAGCAAGTTGTAGATAGAAGCTGGTAAGTCATACAGAACAGGATGTACGGCTACAAGTCTATTGCGCGCCCCTAAAGGTATGTATACTCCAAACGTCTAGCTACAGGTGTACATGTACGAACTCACTGTTCTAGGGGAGATAGAGAAACAAGGGGCTAAACAGCGATCTGTTAACAGGTCAGGGCAAGCAAGACATGGGCATCGATGGTTGGTCAGCTTGGTGTACCAAACTTTGCTCCAGGGGGCAGCCGATTTGATGAAGAAACAAGCAATGGCTTCGGCCATTCCCGATCCGAAATGGAAAACTCCTGCTTATATCTATTCTTAGTATACCTAACACGGTACCATACAATACGGTACCTATTTCAAGCAGCATTGTCCCACTCGCAGTTGATGTTTCAACATGAGCTCGGAATCATCGTTAGTGTAATGCAAGGGGATGGGAGACCGGGGCCGCATGTCTTCTAGGCTTCTAGTCACATCGAAGGACGTCGTAGTTGCTTCTCGAAGGTTTCGACTAGGCACTGCTTGCATGCCAATCTCCGCCTTCCCAATCAGCCATGGGCCGTATCTCGTTCATGTAAGTGTAAGTAGACTGAGGTTCCTACCGACGACCCTCCGCGTGGGGGTTATTAAGATTCTTGGAGGGTTACTTACTAGATGGACCTGGCACGCGAAAGCTTCTTCCTGTCAGCAGCCGCAGTTGGCAGTTCTCGATCGAGGCATCGAACACGGGTATTTTATCCTATTTCCGCGGCTGAGACATGTGTTCGGCATCAAACGCGTACACGTTACGAGAAACATGTGACACGCCTGCAATCCTACCCAACGACGTCACAATAACGGCAGTGTCTGCCGTCAGCCTTTGGCGACGGTGTAACTGGTCAACATATTTGCCGACTTCCGTTAGCACAGGCAGTTTCTACAGATACCGATATATTCAGTAGCCGAGACTAATCCCTTTCGTCAATCTACGTATTTCCTATGCTATACATATAGAGTGTTCAGATTCCATAGTAAACCTCGGGTTATGACGATCCATCGATCACCGAGCTTACTATGAATATCGAATACAGCTAAGTGACTGCGCTGAACGATCCATCTAGTGTCGGCCCCTAGCTATCCAAGGACACGTCTCCTTATCAGAACACCTCTAGGGTATTAGGGCTGCGACCAGCCGCGACCGGGATTTCCGTAGTTGAAGTAGAAAAGCGCTGTAGGCGAAGGTCTTAAAACGACCCTCATATCTAAACCTACGGCATTCTTGATTCTCTCACTATGATAATTCCTATGGCGGGTTTGGGCAACGACATTATGTCATCACTACACATGGTTAGCACCTTCAAAGGCCTATTCCGGCAGGCAAAACCTGCAGGACCGGGTGATTCAGCCTCTATTATCATCGCCACCTACCCACATAGGGATGGCATTGCATGATGTTCCCAGGGAACACGAACCTCTTACAACATTCGGTTATTTCACGTGTGCTTATGTCCTGCTCTCCCTTGCAACATCGATATGTAGGAGCTACAGGAAAACGGGCCGTCACCTCAAATGAGCCTTGTCCTGAGATGGGTTTGGGAGCTTCACAGTATGCTGTCTGCCCTGGGGCTAAGACACAAAGTGCCTATTGCGGACCTAGCGACTTCTATGAGTTTTCAAGCCTCCCTAGATCGAATGTTTGATGACACAAGACCGTGCAGCAAGAAGAACGGCATGATTCTAGCCCCCGAGATATTATTTACGAGTTTGTGCCACTACACGCCGGCCCTACACGTCGAGCGTAGACAATTAGCTGCGCCGGACGGCAGGACATGACAACATGGCGGTGGGGAATCTGATAGTATTAGCATCGGGACGGCCCGTACGGGCGATTTTCAGGCCACCGAAGGGCGTGGAGATCGAATACTTCTGTTTCACATGTGAGAGGGCTAGCCGATTAATATCGAGCACGGCCTCGTTTCAAGACAACGCGGTCTACTCGGCAGTGTGGATGTGCTCGTGTTGTGGGCGCCTATTGCCAGAAACTAGAGGATCCAAAGCCCGTCCAGTCGAAAATATACCAAGACTAGATCTACTACCAGCGTCATCAGGTCTATAGCCTGGCTTCATTATTAATCCTAAGGTTATAGGTTGACTAACAACCCGCAGCGTCATCTCGATCAATACATCGGTTTTCCCTTTCTTTCCCCTTCCACTCTCTCGATCTTGCTTCCTGTCACACACGCCCACACATCAATCTCTTCCGAATATACGCTAGGACCGCAAGACGGGAAACAAGGCTTCATTTCCGACTTGACCAACTAGTCTTGCAGAGAGCCAAGAGCGAAGGTGTTACTGGCGCCGGTGGGTTCGGGTTTTTTTTTTCTTCTTCTTCTCGGTGTGACGGTGAGACCACAATATCCGGTTGATACGAGTCTCTTTTAAGGGAGTGCAGCACGGACGAAAAGCCAAGTCATGGGCAAACAGACTGAAATGTGCTACCCTGTAATTCAGATGAGATGACCAACCGGTAGCCTCGATTCGCCCTGCCGTCTTTGTCGGTAATGTTGGATCGCCATAGGTACACCGATAGAATTAATCTAAGAATAATTGGGTATCTCCTCGGTAATCGACCCCGATGCAGAGTCCAACTCCCAAATAGGAGAAAGGAGGCTAATTGGTCCTCAATATGATCGCTCACCTCTTTATATTTCGAGGTCCCGTATGTGAACGTAGACTTGCTAGGTGATCTCATGTGATATACGCTGTCTATTAGTATGCTCTGGTATAATTTCTAGCGTGTGCTTAAAGGCCAATATTCAGAGCTGTCCCATTAATAGGGAGTCGCTTATTTTGACTAGTGCTATTTCTATTGATTGGCTTGGTAAGTTTCTAAGATCTGTAAAGCTTTTAAGCTTACCGTACGATGTGCTCTGTCTAATAAAAACCATCTGGAAATGACGGTCTTCTTAGGAAGGATCAACAGCAGCTACCTCCTATTAGAAGACACATGAGAGCCCTTGATGTTACATGAACCAGTAGGATTAGTACACTACCGCAGTGACGCTCTTGTCAGTTGGGTGTCGATGCGTAGCTGAGTAAACTTTTACACAGCTTCAGGGGTGAATATCGACCTGTTCGGGCGTCTGGACATGCTGGGTAATACGCCGCTCGCGAAATGGAGATAAATACAGCCACAAACCTACACATGTCGTAACAAGGTAGGCCTAGAGCGTTGACTACCTATAAACACGAAGATAGCCCTGTTTACGAACTGCTTGCGCCTGGTTGATGAGCGCTTCCAATATATACCTAGCCAACTCGACCCATGTAAATAGGTTGAGCTACGGCTCTACACATCAAAAGGCAAGCATAATGGCGTGCGGGGAGAGACCCCGGCCATCCATTAAGAATCTAGAAAAAGTCATTTATACTTACTACGCTGATGGTTACTTACCGACAGGCCCTTTTCCTACTTAAATACTCAGGAACAATAGTTAATCCAGAATCTTAAGAATAGCGATCACTGAGAATAGGATATTAATGGCACTTACCAAGGAGGGTGAGGAGCTACGCCATCAAAAGTGAGAGTAGCTCTCAGAGCGGTGTAGTTAATAAGTACTTAAAGCTGTAGCGTGAGTCTGAACGATGGTCTTGCGCATGGCGAGGTATATGCAAATTCATACTTATTGAGAGAGATGCATACAGAAGGGGTAGTTCACGCGTGGTAAAGACATCTGTATTTAAAAGAGGCGGTTAATCCTACGAAATGATAAGAAGTCTTATATGGCCCGGGTTGAGATTTCAAGGTACCGCTACTCTGTCTCGTCGTCTGTGGGTCATGCCTAGATGCCCAATTAGCCTGGCAGCTCAGTTCGCTTAGCTAGAGACGGTGAAGGATCGAGTCTGGCTCAGGTCTTCGATGTTGAAATTTAGCTCTTGATCTGCCTCATCGGTTGCGATGAATGAAATGAACGTTGCTTTCCAGGAGAAGGCAGACCTGGCCGTAGATTTGCCACGGCCTCTGCTGGAAACACACGAGAATCACATCATCGTGGCTACTACGAAAGCAGATGCTCCAAGAGGGTCGAGACTGTAAGCCAAGGAGAGCGCCATCATTGGCTTATTCCATGGCATACGACGGCTGGTCTGGGCTGACTACGAAGATGACTGATCGAGTTATGATGGCTCGCATCTAAATCAGGATACAAACCGTCGCCCCACGCTCATCTGTAACCAGGCGCATTTCCCGACTCGATATAGCGGTTCTATCTGTGCTTGGCTGAGAAAGAAGCGCCTATACGGAAAATATAGAACCCACTCCAGGCTCCGAGCCGAAGATGGCGAAGGATGCGGCGAGCTCGACAAGGGCGCTATAAGAATCGACTATATTAGGATTTGTCAAACCTTAATAGCAAGCATCAACGTTCTCGTGAGGGAAACGGGGGGGGTATAGGGAGGATTGCTCCTAGTAATGGCGTGG
>JAPUUL010000842.1:0-13475 GCA_029590625.1 Lasiodiplodia mahajangana
ACCATTCTCCGGTCCGAGGCCACTGTGCGTGTTCCCGAGCACGTTGACGCTGCCAAGTATGCCCCAATTCTCTGCGCTGGCATGACTGTATTCAACTCGATCCGGCACATGAACATTCCCGTCGGCGAGCGAGTCGCCATCCAAGGCCTAGGCGGTCTCGGGCATCTTGCGATTCAGTACGCTGCCAGCATGGGATACCGTGTTACCGCCATTTCACGGGGCTCCGAAAAGGAGAAGTTTGCTCGTCAGCTTGGAGCTCATGAGTATATCGACTCTAGCAAAGGCGATGTCGGCGCTCAATTAAAGGCATTGGGATCGGCGAGCCTGGCAGTTGCTACGGCGCCCACCGCCGAGTCTATCACACCCCTGATCACCGGTCTTGGTGTCCTCGGAAAGCTTTTAGTTCTCAGCGTACCGGGTGAGCTATCCGTGAACACCGGAGCAATGCTGAAGAACGGTATTTCAGTCCAGAGCTGGCCAAGTGGCCACGCCAAGGACTCTGAAGATGCGATAGCATATACCGAGCTAAAAAACATAGAGTGCATGGTCCAGACATTCCCCTTAGATAAAGCACAAGATGCCTATGGTATGTTCTCCTAATTTCCACCACTACAACGCAGCTTCCCCGATTTTTAAGAGCACAAGCTAACCAGCGACTCCACAGAGGCTATGTTAAACGGTTCAGTTCGCTTCCGTGCTGTCATTATACCTTGAGTTCAACATTTCAGCCCACCTCATGGATACGAATGAACTTACTTCAAGTATGGTGATGGCAAGGCCTCAACGAAAGGAGCTCTGTGGATCTCTAGTTGAAGCAGGATAGATAGAAATGCAACACTAGGCCATGAGATCCATCATATACTCCTTTAATATTTACTTTGGTGAATTGAGTTGTTAGGGGAATAGAAGCATCCAGTTTTTAGGGCCGGCCCTCTCCCTTTAATGAACGTAGCACATTTGAGTACTGAAACTAGCCTCCTTGTGTAGTATTCGTATGTTGTAAGTCTAATAGCACCAGCCGTTTACTAATGTAAGTCAATATATTAATTTAGATACCACTTTTTGAGATTATCTCCTAGGGTTATACCTGGATGTTATAAACAAATATGGGTTAGATCAATTGGCTAGTCACCTAACGAGTACCACCTAACCGATAGCCCCATGATAAATACTGTAGCGCTTTTATTTTCCAAGAGTCGAGTGCGCGTAGAGTACTCGTGGGCTAGACTACATATCTAATGACAGTAGCATGGTTTAACACTGTTCAAGCTCCAGGTAGATACATCGGAATGACCTTACAAATAGACCTACTCGAACTGTTTGCCTTAGACGAGGTATATTGTGATGAATTCCCTCGCCCTAAAATACATCTGGTCGGTCACAGAATTCGTCTGGTACCCGAGCCCCTGCGGCCGTGGCAATCTTATTTTTCAAGCTTCCAAGTACGCTAGGCCGCGCGGTTATCTGGCAATGACTCTGAGACTTGGATAAGGAACAAAGCGGCCTCGTGATAATCGACCTCCGGAAGCCACACTTTAGCAAATACTGCCAACTCAGAACAAGAAGCATTCCACAGCAGGCACCTACTATGTGAACCTTTCCAGACTTGCACAATTTGTTTATCTCGGTCTAGGATGGCCTCATGTATCCCCTATTTCCCCTAAGCTTTTAATAGTCTCTAAGAGAACGGGGTAATTTCCAGAGTCTCCTACCGAAGCGTGGTAAACAATTTTACATCGGAACATTCACACCAGATGATTGAAAATAGCACAATAAACCAAGGAATGTGTGTTTGGGATGTTATTACCTATTCACACAATAGAGAGGAAGCTAAAAGCTTCGTGAGCAAAACTATCTCAAGGGCTTCGATTTAAAAAGCATCATAATCCATCGAAGTTTTGCGTTTTTGATATTTCTGTATCATTTAGTTTAAACCTTATGGCTACCTGTGCCTTATTTGAAAGTCGACGAGATTTCCTACGTCTCGTAAATGTCTGGTCGCCTAGATTATCTTACCCTAAGTAAACCAGTATGGCCCAAGGATGGAAGATGTTTCATGAATATCGTCGGCGGTATTATATATACCGTCTCTCTTAGGATGTGCTCGAAACTTCGACAAATTTGCTACATGGATGCTAATGAGCAGTATAGCGTACCCGCATGACTATGTTTTAGCCGTATTGCCGATCTAAGGACATGTAGATGGTTCGGTATATGTTCTGTCGAGGTTACTAGGGGTTGAGGTTGGCTATAGGGTGTCACCACTAGCACCATTCTATGTCGCCATTAGATTTGTAGGTATCCTAGTGCTACTAGTATCACCTCGAAACAATTGGGTCTTATTTACGTTATACAATTGACCCAAATACCATTTCCGCGGATGTTGCAGCGGGCGCTCACCGGGTCTGTTGCGCACTCTAGCATCGGGAAGGCGATCGATAAATGGACTGTATGAGCTCTTGTTTAAAACCCCAAACTAAACTCATACTGCGGAATTTGTTAGCACATCTTAGATATTCAACAGTTACTTATAGGGGAGCTTTACCTAAGGCTGAGACTACATTGACTAGTACTTGCCAATAGGGTCTCTCATATTCCTCCCGATATACTTTGGTTCACCACAGCCAAGCCATCTAGTGACATAGCTCAAACCTCCCATGTGGTAACCCCATAACCAGGCCCATGGGGCTCGGATATTGCCACCACCGTGAATCGATAGATTGCGCATAAATGTCGATGAAGAAAACGGGCGATTTCAATGTTGAAAAAACCCTAGCAATACGTTTATTGAAGAACTTCTCTGCTACTTCTCACTGGGGTATTGAACAGGGTCAACGACGACTCTCATCACCCAGGGTGGAAGAACCAGATGACACATTGGGAATACTGTCAGCTAGCTTCATTCACAGCTACCACTATCTAGGGTCTTATCAAATTGTCAACTATAGGTAGGGGTTATCGCTATTCCTATTACGCTAAATAGGGCTCCTAAAGCGACCCATGTGAGCTAGCACCATATACCGAAATATATACGTAGGTCTGATTTGACGCCGACCTACAGAATCAACTACTTATAGTTGACATGTGGCTTTAGTATAGCTCTCGTCGTATATAATAGCAGTATTTGTTTGTAGGTAGTCTCGATATCTGTAAACGCGCAACTAATAGTCGTTTTGCTCTGCGTCTGCTAGCTACCCTTGATAGGATATTAAGTCCTCTTGCATTTTCCTTAGAATATCGTTCAATGTGGAACCGAAACGGCTGGCCAGGTTTGCGGCCGAGAGTGAAAGCAAGGCGGAAGAGGCCCTACCTTTGATAGCGGTTAATGGCCCGAGTCATGGCCAGCTTGCTGTCTCATTATGTCTCCTTGCCGCTTAAGTGGCTCGCGATGAGCGGACGTCNTTTACTTACGTGATGCATGAAATGTCTTAGTTAAGATCGGCTGACGAAATTATGTTGCAGTTGAAGAAAGATGTATAATGAGTTGTCACAATACAATGCGGCCGGAAGCGAAATGAACGACAACAAAACAGAACAGGGTCGCTAATCTGGCGGCTCCATCATGTCCAACCACATACAAAACCCCTGGTTCTACCCAAGTATATAGGTAAGGCAGAAACTTTAGATTAAAAAGGATCGCCGGTAGTACTGTCACCACTATGATTTCGGATGAGAGCGTGTACTTTCGTTTTTATTTAATTACTAGCACGGTTGTTAAGGCCCAGATATTTATACTGCCAAACTGTCTCACTAGAACAAGGCTTTGCACGCCGTTAGCACGAGAAATACATATTGCAGAACAAGATACGAAGTAGTATGGATCAAATTTGAATGGCCTACTATGTAATATGATCCATGTCGAACTGGGAACATCGCTGTCGTCAAGGGTTAGCGATAGTCCATTGTTAATACATGCAGCTATCCACTCAGTCCGCCGAGAGACGCGACGCGCCGGCTGCTCATTCAAAGTCGTGCATGGTTATTCTTTCTCCTTGCATCGGGGTGGGAGTAGGCAGCCTGTTTTCTGGCATGATGCGTTTACCTAGGGATGATTTCAATTGTATTGTTGTTCGCGGCAAACAGAAATTGGCCTAACACACCGGTTGCATGAGTACCCCGAGGAATGTATGATTAATATTACTCTGCACTCTTCGACAGAATGATCATATAGAGTTTATCATCGAAAACACGGGTTTTCCTTCCAGCATCGTGGACCGCGACGTGACATACCTACTTATCCTATGTGAGATTTCTGCGCCATATACACGCGTTAGCTCTATCGAAGCGAGAGACGTGGGGGAGGGACACGCTAAAGTAGAACATGCGAACGGGCTGTATCAAGCTGAGACTAGTACGGATGGGATTCGGAGATTAGCCAATCCGGGAGAATGGTCTCCACGTGGACTTGACCGTTTGTCTCGTCTTGAGTTGCCCGTCCGTCCATACATCGCCCGAGAATGCAGCCTCTGCTGCGACAACCAGGTCGCACAACATGATCGAGTGGCGGATGCAAAATCTGTTGGTGCGTGAGAAATTTGTGCCGCAGAGCACAGCAAGGCAGAATAGGTGTGGGAAAAGGAGGCTGACCACGAGTCGATAATCATATGGCTGAGTACCTATATCCGTCCACACCTAAATAGCAGGACACGCTCACTACCTACAGCATACCTATCACCTATCAGAATAAGAGAATGGTAAAAATAACCCCAGTCACGATACACTTGGCGCGCTATCTCCGTTTGAATCTCGATATTAGTATCCAGTCGTGTTGCGATAGTATAACGCGGTTTATAATAGTACAAGACACTTGTTGTGACGTGATTCACTAAGTGGGCTGGCTCTAGGTATGTAGTGCACCTACAGCTGTAGATTAGAATCGAGGCTAAAAGAGTTTTGTACTCGATTGGTTTGGTGGTGAAGAAGTCGGCGCGAGAAGCCGTAAAATAAGTCGAGCGCACGGCGTCCTTTTTGCGGGCCACGGCCGCTAGTGTTTTAACTTTCAGGCACACGACCTCGATTGGGCGAAAGATCCCCATCACTGTTGGGGTTACCCCTGCTTAGGTCATCTGATGAGCCCCTGGAACCATGAACCCATGCTAAGCATACCTACGCTGTAAGGTACATGCACATATCTCCGTTCATGTACACTATGCGTATGGTAGGCACGTCAGAGTCTGGTCAGAGGTATGCGTAGGCGCCGTATCCCGTATCTTAGGTACCTACATATGCCCAGGTGCCGTACCTACCTTAGTGTAGGTATGTGTAGGTTAGTATGCTGTACATGATCTGAAACTCCCATCATTGGTTGGCACATCTGCATGGGATGCCAATGTCGAATCTCTCAACCTCATTAGTTGACGTATCTGTTTCCTCATTTCTTTTCTACGCTGGCCATTGTATACGTAGTTATGTGCAGCGCAAACAGCGGAGCAATTGAGGTGTGAACCTTCTCAGCTGAGTTGTTTGCTGCTTTCCGCCTCGCTCCGCTATTTTCGACGTATTTACTGTACGTGTGTGTGCGTGTACTGGTGCTTGGTGACATACAGTAATTTGTTAATTGATGAATCTGAGCGAATAAACATAAACCAGGCCATCGGACCCGGCTATACCTGACAGGGGCGGAGTAGCCTGTCCCTGCTCAATTAAACCAAACCACTCCAAGCGACGCAGGGCACCTTCTCGCCTCTGCTCTCTGCTGGATAGCCCTTTTACAGCATACATATACGTACTTACGTCTTCTTGGCCTTTTAACCCGGGATGCCTACTTAGTTGGATGGGTACAGCACTTACTGCTCGGTCAGTCTTTCCCGCTGCTTGTCCCATCGTCAAGGTCCGCCCACCCGTTTTTTACAGTACGCATAGGATACTTCCGTACCTACACTTACACGAATTCGCTTCATTTACTTACTTCCTCTTTCCTTGCCCTTACCCTCTTTTTTCCCGCCTTGCGCGCTCCCAATTTCTCCGTGCGGGCATTTCCCTTCGACGGCGACACAATACACAAGTTGTACGGCGTGCTACTTGCAAAACAAACACACTCGTTCGCACCTTTGCCGCTCATTTATTTGACTTCTTCGCTGGACGATATAAAAACAAAATAGCAACAGACGCGGCAACTTCAGACCTTCTCTCAGTTTGGCTCGCCTGATTGTCGTCGTGATCACCAGGCCCAAGACAATCCCTCTCAGCGACAATAAGCCTGAACTACGCATACACTCACCACGCTGTCCCGTCCAGTCGTGCTGCCCTTTATCCCGACGCCCACCTGTGCCGTCCACACACTTGAAACGTGAAAGGTGTCTGAGTAACACCACCACCCCTCTCCTTCTAATCCGCTTGGATAGCAGCGCGCTGTGCGACCACCGAGACTCGTCATCCCTTGTTGATTACGGACTGTCAGTTGCCTATCAACTACTGTCAAGTCTTCCTAGTATTCTTGTTCACGAAGGCGCTAAACGCACTCAGCGCCGTGTTCATTCTCGTGTTGAGCCAATACAAGCACGTGCTGTGCTCACTTCAACGTCATCCGCATATAGCTATATCTGCCGGATTGGGTCTGCGCGAAACAACCGACAGCCCGCAACTCTCAGGAGAGTGGAGTGTATCGAATGTGTCGGAACCTCTGAAGTATGTGATTTCTCTCTTCCACCCCCCCTCGGTATTCTTTTTGTACCGGACTATTCTGTTTCGGTATGCTCCGTTCGTTATCGTCGTAGTGGAAAGAGAACTTACCTAGAACACCCGAGAGAAGGGGGCGTCTTGTACCCGAGCCAGGGTCCTTGGCTAGGTGTCAGGGTTGTATTCTGCATCTGCATCTGCATCTGCATCCTGCAGCTCGAGGTCTCGTACCGTCATCCATCTGTTGTACCTACACTTACTCGCTTTCTGTACCTATTCAGTCTGTTCTCGGCCTTCACTTCTCCCCTTACTATTCCCCGCATGTGTGCATGTGTGCGTGCGCATGTTGCAGCATACTACCACACCTTGAATCATCTTTGATCTTTTGTGTTTGAACTAGCTAATAGTCCTCAGTCTGCTGCGCTGCTCAGGACGAACCATTGTGTTTCTACTGTACATCATCATTTTCCACATCGTCAATCCAATATTAATCGACACTGTTTATAGTCGGCCTTGCCAATGGGATACTTTACGGAACTTCTGGCTCGTGTTAGGATATAGGCTCAAGACGATTGGTTCCACGACTTAGGCCACAATTTACGGCGTCCTCTTTCCGATCCTTGTGTCTCATTTGTTTTCGCGCCGGCGGAAGGCTTGTCTAACCAGCTCTTGGGTTACTCTTCTGTGCGACCTGAACGGCCTACACGCTTGCTTTTGCGGTCGCCGACACCTCGAAAACTTCGGTCTCGGATACTAACTGGGGGGTGCGCACGTGCTCGGTATAGCGTGCTTAGGCTTCAAAAGTTGTGGGATACGAATGGTAATACGTGGGAGGTTGATGGTTAGATCTTGGCTACCGATGCGCTTAAATCACGGCTTCAATGAGTCAATCTGAAAATGCGAGAAGTATGGATGAATCATCGAGGATGGGAGGATCGGTCAAGAGAGCAAGGGAACAGGCCCAGGCTGGCCTGCCTAGAGGACCGGCCCCTCTACCGGTAACCCGACGACCACCGCCCGCTGGGCTACAGACGAGAGATGGAACAATTGGTATGGCGATTTCGAGGCCGATGCCTGTCCCTCAGTGGCCACTCGCTGGTCCGATTGCGTCTACTGCTTCTGGAGACTCTGGGCCCTATCGACCACCACCCGGGCGATCACAACCACCACAACGGCCTCCTCGACCTAGTATAGTACCCTCGATTTTAGACAGCTCCCGCGTTCAAGATTCAACGCCCACTTTCCAATATACGCCACAGAACCCGAGGGGTTCAGACATCCTAACTCCGGAAACTCCAGTTACCCAATCTTCTAGGCCCTCAACTCTTTCCTCTGTAGGGTCGATACCCGACTTCCCCCTGCCTGTGGCTGCACCTGGGGTCCCTCCAAGACGAAGTGTAAATCTTGGTCCACCACCATCTTCACGAAGAGGCGACTCCTCCTTCTATTCCACCGCCTCATTTGTGTCTCCCATCCCAGAAGAGAGCCCGAGAATCAAGTCACATACCTCGTACGCCTCTAGCGCCGCGATACCGGAGAGTTTCGGGAGCTTGTCGCCAAGTAGCCAAAACGACCTTTACTACGACGACGCGATAGCGGAAGAGTCATTTATTAGCGACGATGCAGATGATAGCCGCTTGGTGAGAAGCGCAAGTATAGGGAAAAGAGGGAAACCGTCCCTTGTCACTACTAAGGTTACCGATAAACCAGCCCCAATGCCGCAACGGCCTGCACCAAAACCTATACAAGGTAGCCCCTTTGCCGGTGGTACCGGTTATGTTGATGGATCATCTAGTTCTTCGTCACAAAATGCTGCCAAGAGTGTTGGAGGCTCGGGATTAACTGCCGACACCATGTTGAATGCTTTTGAAAGCGCAAGTGCAACGGACCCGTCAACAGTACCGCAACTAAAGGCCTCAAGGCTCTCTGGCTTCCGACGGCCACTGCGTCTTGACATCGATGCAGTTAGAGCAGCCGAAGCGCGAGGCAGCCTAACCAGCTTACCAGATTTAATCCGACGAGCAACTAGGCTTGCGTCATTGATGGATAGAGGCAAGAGACCCGCCAGTCGGTTCGACGATCTGGATTTTCCGGCTGAGATATACGGCGGGGACCAAGAGAAAAACGATTACTGTTAGTGCTACGAGCAACTCTTCATGAAGAAATTAGCTGACAAATTTTGCAGATGATGAATTAGAGAAACATCAGTCAGGTCTATCAGACATGCTCGCTGCATTTCCTCCACCTGCGAGCCGACGTAGCATGCGACAAAGCATTGCCTCGTGGCCATTGCCTAGACGCGCTTCGCATGCGCCAGCAAGGCGCGAGAACAACCCGCCGACTCGGACGGGTCTGAGAAGCCTAAAAGTCAACGTCGGTGTTNGTGGCCTGCCTCTCTGGGGATTCTTACTCGTCCTTTTTCTCGTTCTAGCTATCATCGCTGTCGCTGTCGTGATTCCGCTCGAACTCCTTGTGCTGAACAAGAAGGATAATACGCAACCGGCGCAAAACTGCATGCAGCAGCTGCCATGTGCTAACGGCGGAACAAGCGTTGTCAGCCAGGGCCAATGTTCCTGCATCTGTTCCAATGGTTTCACCGGCAAAAATTGCACGACTCCCGCGACGCAAGGCTGCGCGACGACAACACTCGAAACAGAAGATGCTACTAGGATTAGCAACGTAACAATCGGGCAGGCGATCCCGAGGCTTGTGCTCGAAGCACAAACAAACTTTTCCATTCCTCTCAGTGCGGCATCTATTATCTCCAAGTTTAGCTCGGCCGGGCTCTCCTGCAATGCCGAGAATGCATTGGTAACGTTCGATGGACAATCGCTCCGCACGCAGAATGACCAAGGGAAAAGTGTTGACCTAAGTGGTGACGGTTCTCCTGTGCTGGCTGCAGCAGTTGGTGACTCGACTAGTGATGACATTACCCTTACTCTTCTTCCTGGGATTGATGCCACTATTACTTTCAACGCACCAGTAGGAACTGGTCATATCTTTATAACCACATTCACGATTGGGGGATCCAGTAGCACCTCAGAAATAGGGTATCCCACAGCTGACCCTTCGACATCTACTACTTCGTCCACAACACGTTCACCCGTTACGACGCAACCGAGTAGTACACCAAGTAGTACACCGACTAGAACCCGCACGACAGGTTCTACCTCTACCACCGCAACCTCGACGGTGCAGCCCACAGGTGGTTTCACTGTTACTGATCGGGTGGTAGACTTTGCACGCATAGCGGTTCTTTACGTCTTGCAGGAGAAATCTGTGGACGAAGCATCATCGGCGCAGAATCTCCTTCAAAGTTTCTTCAACGACGCTAGCTCTGATACCACGGAGGACCAAGCACGGAACATCACACTGGGTGACAGCAACTCGGTCAACTTGGTTGATCTATTCGTCGACGTGGGCGCTGGGGAAATAGGGGGAAGCAGCAACGATAACTAAAGAGCATTTAGGTTGGATCAGAGACGACGGCGGCATAGTAATGATACCAACTGGTTACTCCATATACAATCATTACACGGTGCATGTACGGGTGGTGGAGCGCGACCGCGCGGCCTAATGTTGCATTTGGCGTAATTAAACGGAGCATACCCCCTCACAGCTTTGCTTAGATTTTTGGGCATTTCCAAGGTGAAAAAGCGAAATTCATACTACCATTCGGAGCAAGTTAACTTAATCGCTCGAGACAGAGTTTCGATCACATCTTTTCTTGCTTTATTGTACAAATACGCTCAGAGAGCCCAGATGCATTTTGTTATCTAGAGACCGCAGGAGTTATGACCTGTCTATGTTGTACCTGGCTAGATACCAAAGAGAGATGGTGCCGAGAATAGGCACCATCAATTCAACTATATGCGAAGTCAATTAAATCTAGCTCTGAAGGTTGTGATACCTAGTAGACGAGTGCGTTAAACACGATTGTCTCGTCCTACGACAGTTGCGAGAATGTACGTTGCCAAGATAGCGTCGACGCATGGCTTAGGGGTAAGCATAGGCTCGGTCGCGGGGAGCCGTAGTAATCTTTGCTCCTTGGGATGTGCATGTAGGGAGTGATGCGCATCAGACATGGTTGCTGCAGCCCACACACCCGGTCTCACGTGGCATGTCAGGGTAGCATCGCGTGGTTCAGCTTCTACATATATGATCATCGAGCGTTGCATGGGTCGACGAGGAAAGAACTGTTCGTTCAATGTTAAGCGAAGATGAGCTGATCCGATCCTCCTCAGATCTTCTGCTTGTTTAACTTGCAAATTAGACAACTGCGCCGGACCGGTGCATAGGGGAAATCATGATTGTATGATACGGCGTATGGTAGACGGTCTAGATCGTATATACATAGATAACCGAGATCGAGGCTGAATGGGTAAGGTTGAGAAGGAGAAGGGCAAAAGCAAGTAGGAACAAGCAGGAGAGAGCGAGAGAGAGGCAGAGAAAGGGATGGGGGCAGAAATGAAGCGAGACGCAGAAGTTATAGGAGTGTTTAAAGGCTGTTTGAAGGAAGTCTGGAGTGAGCGATTCCTTCGTGGAAGGATTCTAGAGACTGGATACCGGTATTAAATCCGTAATCTCTAGTGGGAAGGGAGCACGAAAGCACTGCCACGAAATTAGTAATTACAGTCAGTCGGTAAGTGAGGATGGGATTCAACGCCAAGCACTAGGCAGAGCACTGGGTATGACAGGCTTGATAACCTATGCCGATATTCGGTCACGATTTTGTGCACATCACTTGCCTATTGCTGTACTTACTCTAGATACACTATCCAAATCGACTACTCGCCCAGAGACGCTATCTACCCTCTAGCCTGGGTGAAGGACAAATAGGTGTAGAGAAGAGTAAGAAGCACCCTGCAGCTCATCAGTGCCGATTCCATTTAGGTAATTAATTAAGTAGTTAGTCTACGGGAACAGGCAGGACAGCTAGTCTTTTATAGCTGCACTACTCCGAGACACATGCCAAAAATAGGCGCACCGGTCAAGGACAACTCGCCATGTCCGTCCGTCTTCCCCGCCTTCTCCGTCCTCTCCGAAGAAAATAAACTCAATCGTCTACAGACTCGATGAGTCCGAGTAGTACGAGTGTGGTTATTTCGCGTTCTGCTTGTTTCTGTAGATGCCTACAACCGTTCCGTGGCTTGTGGCTCATGTGTTCGTAGTGAGTACAGAATGCAAACGACGTCGTCGGGTCAGGTGCAAATCCATGACTATTGATAGATGGTTTATGTATTATTATGTCAGCACTCCCAAAACTGCAATATTACCGGTACACGGCGTAGTACCAACGCGACAATAATTGACGAGGCAGAGCTATCTATAGCGGATTATTGTTCAGGTCGCTGATTGGTAAGGTGGGAGGGCGTTGGAGATGCCTTGGCGGCGTACAGGACGGACAGTAAGTATACAAAAATCGCCAGATGCCGGTCCGATCCCGTTTGATTACAGCCAAGTGAAGATCGTCGCAGAACACAAAACAAGAGCTTATCTCTTCCCTCTAAAACCATTGCCGACAACCCTCAGATGTTCACAACAGAGTTTGCACAACTAAATTCTTAGCTGACCGTGTGATAAACGGGCTGTGCCGTTAGCAAAGGAGCTTGTAGAGGCCCGGGGCTACCTCCTAGAGCCTAGTGTGATTCCTTCAGCGAATATCATGGAGGATTTCGGTCCCTAACACATGTTGTATTAGGGCAGTTTAGGCGTTGCCAAGGCTATGACATACGGGGCTTTCTGCCAAGTTGTGTTGTTTTATCGTCGCCTGTGCCGAAGAGACAAGGGTATATAACTCAGATAGGTCTAGATCGGTACACTACAGCGCTGTGTTGAGATCCAATTCTTCCCCCACAGCTGATCTAAATATAACCACCCTAGGANTTTTATAGGTGATCACGATGTCACCATAATCCTGAGTGTACCATAGATTCCTGGGGATTTGGTAAGTGCGGCGAGGATCAGTGGGCTTGCAGCCTGGGGATAGAAGTATAGAAAGAATACGTTTTCCGAACCTGTGGCTGCGTGAGCCATGATACCATGTTACAACAACAATATCTTCGCCGAACTGGGAGTGGGGTTGCTCCCGTCACATCGAAGACGACTCACGGAAAAATAAGGACTACGAAGAGGGAAAAAGTGAGCTGAAAGGATTGATGAGTTACTTGGACACAACTATATACACCAAAATGAATTCGAATTCGACGATGAATAACGCGTATTATAATATTAGTCGGGTACGTCGGCCCCCAGTCCGATATAATCGTCCCGTCAGGGTTACCTATACTTCGCTTTACCATTTACATAGGCCAGAATTACTCATGGAATGGATGCTAACATGAAAGCATCACAGGAAGGGAGCGAAATGACGGAGTCGCCCATTATCCCTCAGTCCTTAGGACAAACTTATCCGCGCCCTCAGAAGTCTTCGACTTTACCAGCAACGTTAAGGGAACCAGAGTTAAATAAATGGAAGTCGAGAGTGCCGAAGACGGGGAACTCGCCTTTAGTCCCCAAACCACTCTTCTCCTCTGCCAAAATCGTCGTGGAGACAGAGCCAATAGCTGCGAGTGGCGAAGCACCGGTGCTATCATCGTCAGTATCGAATATTCAAGGGACGACACCAGCATCGCCTACAAGCACTGCTGCACCGACAACCGAAATTCCAACACCCATATCGCCTTCCCCATCGCTGTTTCCGATCCCGCCGTCCGCAGATGGCATAGTAGTTAGCCCCGTCAGTATGACGTCCACGGGGGGCTTGCACGCTTCGAATTCGGTGGTTTCGCGGAGTTCGGTATATTCCCAGAGCACAGCCGGCAACACGATAACAGCAGGGAGACCACGCCCAGCAA
>JAPUUL010000843.1:0-13461 GCA_029590625.1 Lasiodiplodia mahajangana
CAGAGCGTGAACGAGTATTGAAAGGGTGAAGGTAAGATGTGGAAATTCATAAACTTACACTAAACGACGCGAACTATCGATAGGGTAACATCAACCATTAGTACGATTGAGGATTGTATAGGAAAGTGTTGGGATCGCAGTAATCGAGTGCATAGGAATGCTTACTCTCCTCTTTCTTGCCTAGTATATTGGCCATCAGCCGTCAACCCATGCCTTCAGTATGAAACGTGATGAAGGAAAAGGGCCCAAGGAGCTTTTGGGCTTACCATCTTGTTAGGCTAATAAACAGGTCAGCTCGCTCGAACCGCACATCAACGATAGATACTAGCTTGTCAAGCTTAGAGACGGGGAAACGTACGCTTGATTGGCTTCTGTTCAAAAAGTGTTAGTATTCCTCAAGCCAACGTATGGTATAGCGAGAGGGGTGGGTAGAGTAGTGCTGGATGCTGGATTGCTTCGAGGAACATATGAATTGGGGGGGGNATAGCTTACGGGAGCTTTTCCTCTGTCTAGCATATAGAATATTAGCCAACGCAACTCACTCCTCGCATGGGATGCAACAAGACGAAACAGCGTGAATAGGGAAAATAGCAAGATGATTCAATGGGGCTAGGGAGTAACAATATGGTGCATTTCAATCGTGAACGTACACATGGGATGAGAGGGTGAAGAAGAAGAAGAGAAGAAGAGAGGATACAAGTCCTCGAGCAGCGGTGATATATTGACCTATATATCCTATGTAGTTTCCTCACCGACTCCAGTCTCCTTCTACGTCCTTCACATTGTGTGCCAGTCGCTACCGTCCAACCTCCTTGCCAATGACGACAGTGGATAGTACAGAATCGCAATCTTATCTAGAGACTACTACTTGGCTGTGTAGCTTGTTGTTTATGGGAAGGGAGGGTATGACTCCAGAAGCCAACCCCTTCCCCAGCCAGATCTTTGAGTGGTAGGCACACTGCTTGATAAGTAAGGGCTTCGCGGTGTGTAGCTCTTTCACACTTGGCTTGCGCAAGGTCTTTGTCAGGCCCCAGGGTATAGGTCATTCTGCAGTTTCAATATCAATCTGTCCAGGCCGATATCAGTACAATGTTGATTGAACATTTCTAATTTTAGATTAGACGTAGATTTCGAATAAGGTTGTAGAAGCTCCACAAAGAAACATTTCTTTCATTGGATGCATATGTATCAGCGTACCTAACCCAATTAAATTTGTGAGTTCTGATAACCTATTATGCATCGATCTTAGAATGAGTTCCTCGGTCACAATCGACAGCTTCCAACTCTTAATATATGTAATGTAAACTTCAGCTAGCTATGTAATGATCACAACCTTCTTATCTAGGCCAACAAGCATTACGTTCATATATGACCAAAGGTTTTTTTTTTNACTAAATGACGTAAATAAAAAAAAAACCTAGGGGTAAATGCATGGACAGCTACCAGAGGAAGATAAGCCACGAAGCTGAATATAAGTCGGTGCTCATTTGCTATGCGCAACTCTGAATAGCAGGCGTCTGAGGTTGTTATATTGGCACTGGTATTGGATACTAGCTGCTGAAGCGGCTCGTGTATTCTCACGTAGTCCGCACTCTAGAGACCTGACCTTAGTCACAGGGCACTTCCAGAGGTTTGTAAATAAAGGTGGAGATAGTAGTATTGTGAGATAACTCAAGGGAGAGACACCTTTGGTGTCTCCCCCAGGAGATCTGCTAGGATAGAAAAAGCGACGAAAACTAAACTAAACCCATTCTTCTTTTATAGGATAACGAAATGAAATCTCCCTTGGGTAATCAACTAGGTCCCCAATGGGGCCAAGCCACTCGCACTAACACACACAGAGCCACCTTCCCCTACACGGTTTTGAGCACCTGGCAGACAGGTTCCAGGACGAAACCGCGCAGCGTAAGTGCGCCATGACTTCGCCACTATGGCCAGCACTTGCCGGAACTAAACCTTGATGTCCCTCCCATATGGCATTAAACCTAGAATTCTGCACGGCTCGGCCTTCCAAGACGATAACGCTTCGTTAAACGCTATTTTCGCTGAATTTTATGGGCATATGGGGCGTTGGTTGGCGGTCATCCATGAACAACCTACTAACATCATGGTCTGCTGAACTATCAGATTGGATATAAAAATCTCTGAAATAACTGTGTAAGTTTTTATTCACCCACCATGGATTCCTTAAGTGCATATACTATTAAGAATCGTTCACAGAAGCGTTTCCGAGCACTTTCGAGCCCGACTCAGAAGAGATTCGCAAAAAGAATCGAGATGTCCTACGATAGGTCGAGCGAGGATCTTGAGCCGAAGGTGACCGATATCCTCCATCTCGACGTAGATACCGATCCCTACAAGCCCGACCCCGAAGAGACGAAAGACTACTTCCATGGGTTCAGTGGCAGTCCGAGACTGGTGGCCAGGACGGGCCATGACCGCTGGACGAAGACATTTTACGCATATGGGTGGAACCAGACGCTTGTTCAGCACGAAAAATGCTACATGGCCTTGGAAGACCCAGGAACCATCGGCAGATGGTGTAAGGATCTGTCGATGAATATCATCGAAGCCCTAGGTCACTGCGAATGGGCATACTTCTTCCCTATACGTACATGTCTCAGGGACGATCAGTCTCTCCAGAAGAGTGCAGCAGCTACGATCTTGCTGGTTGCGGTGAAGCCAGCCAGCCTTGAATGGGAAGACGGCGTTAGAATTGCCTTAAGCTGTCGTGATATTATGCGGAAATTTATGATTTTTGATGTCGAAGTCGAGATCATGGAAGGCCAGTACACACAGCACGCCGCTTCCACACGGCTCGAAGCAATTTTAAACCCTGAGTATCCTAGGACGGCAGAAATCATACTGCCGCTATTGTCGCACCCAGGGTATTCTATTGCCCACCTGGAAGACAGGCCAGGCGAGGGAACAGTAGGCTTGCACATCAAGCTAGGAGCCGACGAGTCGAGTGTGTACGGTCTTACTTGCCGTCATGTTGTCTGTAGTGGGCGTGCGAAACACGAGTCATACAAGCCGTCAGCGGATGATCGTCGATACTATATATCAGGTAGCCAGGGTCATCTTGGTATTCTCCAAACCAAATTGGATTATCGCCTAAGACTTGACAGAATGGACTTGGATTGGAAACGGGGCCCGATTGAAAAATGGGATAATTGGTATCAATACCACAATCCAAAGAATGTCTCGCCGCCTACCGAGAAAGACCGGCTGCAACTGCAAACGATCCAGGCATCGGTAGATTACCATACCTCAGTTGCACAAGTCCTTGAGGATATCGAGAACAGGAATGAACGGCAAATTGGCCACCTGGCGTATTACCCGGATTTCTCCATCTCTGCTCGACAGCCTGGGTATCTCAGAGACTGGGCACTCGTAGAGCTCGATGTTCGAAAGTTCACCCTACCTCCAGCCAACACAATCTTCCTCGGACCATCATCAGTGGGTCACGGCAGTCTTGATCCAGAACTCACGTTGAAATCCAAAATCATAGTCAAGCCAATGGGCGTTTCAAAGATGGGACAAACAACAGGACTGACCCACGGAACAGTAAGTGGTATCGAAGCCGTTGTCCGTCGCCCGTGCAAAGACGGTGCGGCCGAGTACTCCTGGGAAATGCTGATCGTCCCCGAAGAAGGGGCCTCGTATTTCTCACAACCTGGAGACTCGGGATCCGCGGTATTCAATAACATGGGCGAGGTAGTTGCGATCGTCACTGCTAGCAACGAGGACGATCCAATACAGTGGAGAGGCGTGCCTGACGAAGGCTCGTCCTCTCCTTTACGTGTTCGGCATTTCAAGGACCAGGGCGTTGCACCACAAGATGCAGACGAGCCGCCTGCCTCCGAGACTGTCAACATACCCAGGGGAATAGATATTACCTTCGCTGCCCCGATCCAGTGGGTCCTGGATGACATTGAAGACTTCACTGGCCAAAAACCGCGGCTTGCATAGACCACGTAAGCACCAGATCAGGCGCTTAGCGGAAGCAATAGCCAGTGATCCCTTCCCCCCCAAGAGAGGGGGCTTTTGGGGTACCCTCGGTCGTCATCAACCCCGTCGCTGTGTTTTTACCTCTTATAGAGAGGGTTTTTTTTCGCAGGCGGAGAGCCCTTGTCATACAAACCGAGCAATTCGGCCCATCGATAGCCTGTTCGAAGAGGACTAGGTCTGTTGGATATCCCATTGTTGGCCCGTCCGAAGAGGGTTTGGCCTATCTGGGAATTAGACCGCTGTGTTTTTTCCTCTTCTTATAAGGAAGAGGTTTTTTTTNATACAGGCGTGGAGCTAAGCAGTCTTATTTATTTTTGCAAAGGGTTATGTCATTCTGATGAGTATATAGTCAAGGCAGGAACTATTGCTTCTGGTTGTTTATTGCAACTTGGCTGTGACTTGTTGAACTATAATTCTATTTTTGTGTGAATATATAACAAGGATGCCTATAGCGGAAAGAAGCTTGTCTTTTTGTAGTAGGCTTGCTGATTGTAATTAACGTTTTAAGCAAGAAGAACTAGTAAGCGGAATATAAAAAGAATTAAGTAAAGAATATAGTATTTATTTTAAAGGTTATTNTTATATTTATTTATAATTTTTTTTTTTGCTATTATTTTTTATTATTGCTTAAAAATAAAAAAATGCTTAATTTAATATTTATAATTTTAAATTTTATAGTTATAGCATTTTTTATAATTTTTATATATTAGTTTTAAATTAACTTATTTAAAAGTTAAAGCTTATTAAAAAGCACTTAAGCAATATAGTTTAAGCTTTACTAAAGATACTAATAAAACAGCTCATATAGTTTTTATAAAGACCGCACTTTAAAGGCCTAACCTTATTACATAGTGCTTCTAAAGATTTATAGAAATTTAGTAAAAATAAGTAAATTTAAGTGACTATTTCCATAGTAGAAACACCAAAGGTGTCTCCTCTAGGAAACGTGCCTACCGGAAAAAAGCTACAAAACTATGAAAAATAACTGCTTGTTCTTTTATAGGAAAAATATAAAAGAATTCCTCCTTAGGTAATCAAGTAGACCCCCCATGGGGTCTACCCACTCGCACTAACACAATATTCGCTTTCCACTCTTTCCTGTGGTTAGGAACCTCGATGAACAAGTGGCCCATATGTTCGTCAATGTTCGCCTTAAGAAGTTTCATACTCCTTTGCAGCGGGCTGCACGTCCTTGCTGGTAGCTTCTCAATGGTGTATGTTATCTCACGTACGATTTGAAGAGCCTTAAATTGGTGCTTGTCACCAAGAACCGACAGGGCAACTGCGAACTGTTCTTCGAAGTCGAGAGATTCGATGAAGCGTTCTCGGCGCGCCGATGTATGGCGAACGCTCTGGAGCGCTCTATGAAGTGTTTCATCCGCAGCCTCTGTATCTCGGGAAAGGACCTGAACTACCAATAGCCAAAGGAGTGATCTCCAAGTCTCCGGATGATGTTCTCCAGCGAACAATTCATGTATTCTGAGGATACGGCGGGGTTCTGCCTCCACAAGTTCTCGTTTTGTGGGAAGATCTAATTGGCTAATGCCATTCTCACGACCCGTCATTTCCTCTGCAACCTTCTCAGTTTTCGTTGTTCTGTCGATATTACCTAGACATCGCTCTAACTGACTAAGAGCAGTGCTCCCGGTATTGAACTCACGCCTTGCTGAGGCGGTGCCTAGGTGATTTGAACCAAAGATAGAGTGGCGCCCCTGGTATACGAGCTGTAGGTGACGAGCAGATTCTCGCAGCGCAATAAGCTTGTTGGGGTTTCTGGACGCTGCGCGATAAGCAAGAGCCAGGTCATACTCAGAATCCAAGGTAAAGATCGAGGACTCCCCGAAGAAATGTTTGTTCCGCTCCCATACCGTCTCGAGGATCTGAAAGGCAAGCTTCTCAAAGCCCCTATCTTTCTGTGCTATTAGCGCCATCGTACGTAAGGTTTGAAGAAGGCGTGGGTGGAATGTTGGGCTCTTTGGGCTTTTGTTGATGGTATCCAGGAGATCCTTTATCGCGTCTTGGCAATCCAAAAGAGTCTCTCCAGAAGTCCTCGGTGGGCTTCTCTCGTTGGGCCAGGTATAAATCCCCATTTGCTCTCGAAACACGAGAAGAACCAGCTCCTCCGCTTCCCGTAGTTTACCTGAATGATATTTCGCGAGGGCAAGCTGAGATTGATAGTGTAGAATGTCCGGGAGGGGCGTCCGGCGCCTTTTCCTCACATCCTTTATGACACCTCGAAGTTTGACCTCGGCTGAAGCATAATCCCCGAGGCCTAGCAGGGTCTTGGCTAACAAGTATTTAGAGTGATGCGTTTGGGGGTGGTGTGATGTTAGCAATGATTGAGTGTCCTCGACGAGAGATTTTTTCTATGTATTCGTCTGTTGGTGGCTCTTGGAGCTGAGCGATGGCCACGAGATGTCCCTTCGTTTTTAGTGTTTGGGCATGCCCGGGACCTAATTCCTTTTGTATCGCGACGAAGGCTGATACGCCTATAGCGTAAGCCTCATCAATTCGAGAATTTAATGCGAGGAGAATGGAATGGTGGCTCGCACACTCCAACGTCATTCGGTCTCGTGCTTTCCACCTCTTCTCCATATTGCCCAAAGCCTCCCCGGACTTCCTGAGGGCAGTACTGAAATCTCCTAACATGTAATGAATCTTGGATTCCGTGAGGTGCAGGTGGTCCCTCTTTTTATGGAGTGTTTCTAAGATCTTAGCAGGGGTGATGGGAAAGTCAATCTCCTGTATTTCATCGTGGCTCATAGAAATTCTTGGCACCATGGTTTCAAACGATTTAGTATGTGGTGGTCCATTAACTTCACCATGTTTGATCTCGTTTAGAGCTCGATCAAGGCAGCCGTGGGCTGCCTTGATATGACTAAGAGCTTGTCGATAGTCTCCCTGATAGGCATACACTAGGGCGAGGTCTCTTTGGATCGGAATCTCGATCTCAATTACGCCGTGGCTGATGCTCTTGTTCGGGGTATTTTCAAGCAGTCGCTTGAAGTGGTTCGTAGCGTCCTCATATTGCCCTTGGAAGAGCGATAAACTGCGATCGCCTTTTTCACAACGTTTCGTTCGCGGTCGTCGAATTCCTTTCCCATACCATGGAGAACTGTATTGAAACTTCTCTGGGCTTCTTTATATTTGCTTCTTTTAAATTTGATATTGGCAAGTTGTGCTCGAATCTCGATACAATAGCGTGCTATCCGGCATTTCTGGTCATCTCTCTCCTTCTGATCATTTCCCTTTTTCTGGCCATCTTCCCAACGCTTCAGCATTGCCTGACAAATGACCAAGACTCCTTCAGCTCTTTCGAGCTCTTCTGTTTTCAAATAATACTTGACGAGGCGAAATCTTTCATGCAACTCGCCCTCGGACGCGGCCGAGAGAGGTTGGGTAGATGCTTTCTGTCGCTTGTGGGTAGGAGTTGTGTGCATCATGGAGGAATTTGAGGACTGCAAATAGAGTGAGCTCGCGAAGAGATAGTTTTGACGTGCTATGGTAGTAATTACCTTTGAAGGCATTTCGGCTCCAAGGGGTTGGATGTAATAGAAATGAATCCTACAACGAAGACTGTGGGCAACGTGGGGGACCGTGAGGGGGAACAAATGGGCGTTTGATGTATCAGCTTTCATGTGCATGTGCATTTATTAGAGAGGGTGTATGTATCAACAGACAAGGGCGTGCGCAAGTTGTGGTGTTGTCATCCCTAAAACCGTAATCCACTAGACTACCAATACTACCTTGCTCAGCTAGAGGCTTGGGTAACTACAAAAGATCGATGCTGCAACAGCTATTATTATTTTAGCTGTTATTCACATGCAAGTTTGGTTAAATTTATTTGATATCAACACTGAATTTCATGTACTTCCCCCAATGGCGTCAAGATAATAGTGGTATGGTCACTATGGACTAGAGAAAGAGCCCTGGAGCTCTAGGTTTTTGAAAAGAATTTGCGGAATACCCCGGCTGTGGCGGCTAGGCTCTGATATCTGGTGTTGTCGCACGGATAGAAGCCACAGTTCCAGATAACCGACCTCAGAGGAGGCTGTACGCCACAACCACACCTAGTCAATAGGGGCCCTGCACTAGAGACATTTCTAGGACCAACCAAGACCTGCTTAGTTGTATGAAGGCGGTTGGGGCAACACTAGCTTAGGAGACCTTTGGCTGTTTCATGAGTGGTTATCACAAGGAATGAATAGACTAGACCTTCTAACTACATATAGGTCAGGACCTTCCCGGCCGAAAGAGAGATCCATAGGCCTTAGAGAGAAGTATAAGCTGAATGGAAGCTATTGGTCTTTATCACCCGCTAACTCGCAACAAACATGGCAAAGGAAGCCTCAAATGGGTCCATAATAAAGTGAGCCGGCACTTAGAGGCGGGTGTAGAAGATTCAATTTATTGTTTATGTTACGGAGTAAAAACGACGCCGTTAATACTCCGTGAGTATTAATGGTATATATAGGCTCCACACCACCGCGACAATTTACCAAGAAGGAATGAAACGGCGGACGGGCAAGAACCAGAGAGGATTGCCTTAACCTCTTCGCAAATAGCCTGCCACTACCAAGCATGCATTCCAGAAGATAAAGGGAAAACGGAAGAAGAAAATTAAATTTCTAATCTACTCTTGTGATAAACCACCCTGGAGGACTAGGAGATTATCGGGAACTACGAGTCAAGGTTTCGGTTCCGTGCAAATCTCTTGCCAGACTTCTCATATGAAGTTCCATTAATAGTGCTTAGCACTGGCGGCTGCTGGGTGAGAAGGGGGGGGCAACGGTCCGGCGGTTGGGATGGATCGACGACGGAATGCGACCTGACACGCCCTGGGTATTTACCTGGCCGTAGCCTGTAGCTCGGTATCTTGAGAACGCTGTATGTAGACAATTCCACTAGAAGCTCATAGTTACGCGCCTTTACAGTTAAAATGAAGAGTGGGCGGCTACCTATCTAGGATCAGTGTGAAAACAGATGATAGTAATGTTGGTTCCTCGGCCCGTCCCGTCTAACCAGGTTAGTGGATCTTGCATGGAGACCCGCGATACCTAATACGGTAAATTAAAATAACTGAATTTGTACTCCCACCCTCCCAATGACGTACATGACGTGTAATAAGTACCAAGGACTGAGGTCGTTCGAGAGTATACTTACCTACCTAATATTTACATATTTACCCTCTCGATATAGATAATGAAGCTTTAATTGTGCCTGTGATATTGGGTATACCAGAAGGGTGTTATAAGTGCATAAATTATACAAAGCGATGCTGTCTTCACTTTTAACGTCTCCATCCGAGGAACGCCTTCTCTCCGCTTATTATCCTAACTTGCTCACTGTTACGTCATAGGGGTTTCAGGTCAGGTCAGGTCAGGTGACCGTAGGTCACCTACACCACCCACCTACACCACCACCACTTCCACCACTTCTCTTCCTTCTGCAGTCACATTCTAGGTCCTATTTCAGATCCATTTTCGCGCTTCGTGTGTATGCTGTGACCCCATATACACCACTGCGCACTGCGCAGTATAGAGCCTTCAGTCTAGAGGGTCCTGATACTCACGATGGCCTCCTATCACTCCCTCTACCCCTCCTCGGCAGGTTTGGCACGCTCAGTGCCAACAAACTAAGACGATAGCAAACGTTGATATGTGTGTAGAACCTTCTCATAACAGTACCACAGTACGTTTTCCGTTTCTTGTTGGACAATCAATTATATATTAAAACTGGTAACCGCCAACACATTCTTGGCTTTGTCACTATCACGTGTCTCTGGAGAGTGAGCTCCTCTACTGATTTCGTAGTGTTTTCGTCGTCTAGTGAAATAGCTCGTGTGATGTCCACGTAGACCCTAGTCTGGATACCTGACCTTAGTCACACGGCACTCCCACAAAACGTGTTATTCCTCAAGAAGAACACTCTGAAGGGGTTTCGCCCCGTGAGTGGTAGCTAAAAGAGAAAACTATGAAAAGCTAGAACTAGGACTAGGCTTTTCATATAAATGAATCCACTGTGATCTTCCTTATATGATCAATCTCGCCCCCGTAGGACCAGACTGCCCGCACTAACAACACTACCTAGTACTTTATTTAGCCTCTTCTTGGCTTCGCTTGTATTATGATCTCGCCTAGCCGATGTTCGTTGCTTGTGTACTGGACAAATTGACTCTACTTGCCGCAATCTCCATCATGTATGTTTTCATCATTTCAGGAAACTTCCGTAGCTTCCTTCCAAGCTTGCAAGCGACTCAACCTCAAGCAAACAATTTCTTTTCCCATTTCCCAAAAAGCCTATTTAATGCCCTCCTCCCCCCTCGCTACTCATGATTCTAAACACATCCCCTTCATCGCTACATATCACATATAAGGCTCGGTTGCTCAGTAACGATTGAAAACACCAAATTTATCACTTCTTGTGTTAGTTCCACGTTCATACGGAGCGGAAATGCTGGCGCCGGCTTTCTTGCCTTTCCAATAAAACCTTCCTACCGATGGGCTTCAACTCCCACGAGCGAATATTTACGAGTCCTCGAACGACAGAAGCTACAACCCCGACGAATCGGCCAAATTCATGCCATGGACGGTTCTTCAATTAGTTCAAAACGCGTAAGGGAACTTGCCGTCTGGCCCCGTGGTACACCACGGAGGGCCCGACGGCGGGGCTAGGGGGTGATTCGACAAAGGAAATATTCGAAAAACTGGAAGAGGCCTTAAAGTTGAGGCAAGATCAATGCAACCAGGTTACGATAGTGTGGAACTAATAGTAATTAGTAGGGGTCAACGCCGCAGACCTGCTCCGTAACACACAACTACGACGAATAGGAGTGGGAGCCGGAAATAGAGTGACGACATCCCAAGGCCGAGTGGCAACGCCGCGCTCGTCTGGGGGGAGGAAGGGGGGCGCAGATCTAACGTTCGGTCTGGTTTTTTTCACAATCGAAACAGTTCGACAGGTCCTTCCCGACGTTGACACGCGTTGTTATTGTTCTCGAACGGGATATGAGAGGAAGGTCAGGTGCTATGGAATTGTTAGGAACGGTTACAGTTAAGCTTCCTCCCATTCGGAATCCCCGTCTTTGCGTATTGCTTTAGCATAAATAGTCGGGTCTTTGCTTTCGCAGACCTTGATAGTTATGAAGGACAATCTCCCCTCCTACCTTGACCAAATCTTCGTCATACCTGGCAAGTGACTATATTATTCGTAACAGGAATTTTTATTTCCCGGAGTTGGAGATTTTAGCGTTATGGGTTCGTAATAACCAGGGCGTTTTTGGTATCGTCAACAACCTAGGGCTATGGTGAGGCCAATGAGGCAATTGAAAAAAACGGAGTCACTATGAGATAAACGACTTCGACGTTCAACAGACTCCAAAGGCGCCAAGGTCAAAACGGCTGATTGCCGTTTATCACCATATCTAGGAACGATGTTCCAAAGGCCTTCGATAGCTAGGGATAAAGTTTAAGCACCACTCAACCATTTCGATGAAACTAGACAACTATGAAAATGCGTCTTCAAGTTGTGGGTAGTCGTATCACATTTCACCAACCTACAAACAGCTTAGATACTGTGTTAGTGCGGGTGACTTAGCCCCATGGGGGCTAAGTTGATTCTTCTATATAAGAAGAATAGGTCTAGTTTAGTTTTCTCGTAGCTTTTTCTATTCTAGAAGGCCTCCTGGGGAGACACCTTTGGTGTTTCTCCCTTGAGATAACCTCAATATTATCATTACGCTCACTTTACAAAATCTCTAGAAGTGCCCTGTGACTATAGTCAGGTCTCTAGAGTGCGGGCTACGTGAAGAATACACGAGCCGCTTCAATACATACCATAGTTTTAGTAATCCTTCAACTTGGGACCTAAGTCAGTCTTTGTTTCAAATAATTAACGCCTTTGCCCTTCATGGCAACCGAAACGCTTATAATATGGCTACTCCCAACGTCGCGATTCCCCAGCAGATTCAGTCGCCGCACCTGTCAAGTCGCAGCATTCCTAGAACTATCTTATGCTACGGCAAGATGAGGTGAGATCCACCAAGCTATGAGCTATCAATCGTTCCACGGGCCGAGAGGCTTGGGACGAGCGGGTCGAGCTAGAAGATAGGTCCAAGCAGACGCGAAAGCGAAAATGCGAGCTTATGGCTACGTTCTCTTGGAATATTACAGAGTATGGATTCGGCTGAAATGTACCGAAGGGCACTAGTAGACAAGATGATGGATCATTATCTCTCGACGCACCGTTTCACGACCCTCGTGCTTATCTCCTATGATGACGATTCTTCGCGTGGCAGTTACCTATACCAAATATGTACCACATTAGTGCGCATCGTGTACCTAATCATCGACGGCAACGTAAGGGGGGCACCTCGTAGTAGCTGCCATGCTACTCACACTGCTGTGTTGTATGGGGACCCTCATGGGGATTTAGACGGTATATCATCCTACTTAATGGGTTATAGCAAATGGTCGGCGCCTTTAATAAGACCGGTGCGGCGATATGCCAGTTAGATGACTGTATATGGTAATCCGGCAGCGTATAAGTGGATGCATAAAGCGACAACGACATGTGAAGAGCGACGAGCATGTGGTCCTAAAGGAGCGCAAGGTTACTGTCGGTTAAACCGCATTTATACTAAATCATCTACTGGCATGAGCTGGCCCAAAGTAGGTTTGGAATATTGCGCACAATCAATCATATCAAGACTGTTCGTTGGGCACCAATACAAGCCCCGAGATTCCCCCAGGTTGTGTGGGGAAGTGGAAGTGAGGCGCAACAAATGATAGGAACATTGCCCCCTGTTAGACGGTGCATATGAGTGGGAGTGGGCTCGACTATTATACGACAGCCTCAAGTGGCTCGAAAAACCGTGGACGGGCGCAACTTGCAATAGAGCTAGGCCGAGGAAAGTGATCGTCTAACCGATACAGGAAGGGCGGAATTGTGTGCTCGGGACGAGCCGGAGTCTTCGTTTCGATACACTCTCTATCAACCCAATTCAAAGACTTTATTGTGGCCCAGCCGATTCTGTTGTACACCTAAATACCTTAAAGAACATGGAAGATGGACGTACATGCAAGCAGATAACTCCCAAGTAAACATAGGAAATTAAGCATCGTCGCCCGCAGACCCCGAACCCAAACCGTTGACCTCAAAACACTTAATACCAATCGTAGATGCTAGAAAAAGGAGCCGTATAACGTCATATCTCGTCTGGCGCTACGCAAATTCCGGCGCAGTCCCGCTCGTAATACAGTTTCCCCATTCGTGATATTCATCTCATTCGTCTCATTCGTCAGGCCCCCCATTTTGTGGCGTGAAACCGCCAATATTGCGTCGGGGTGTGTTGCATTTTATCGTCAAGCCTGCGCTCCGGCATCGGCTGGTGCTCCCCCATCACCTCCTGCATCGCCGCCACCTCCCACCGTCTCTGAGGCCTGTGAGTTC
>JAPUUL010000844.1:0-13458 GCA_029590625.1 Lasiodiplodia mahajangana
TATAATCTTCGATATCGGCCGGTGGCTTGCTGCTGCATGATGCTGCAGTGCAGGTGTTGCAATCTGACTCACACGGCATATTTATTTAACCCTTGATGTCACGATGCTACTGAGACGGAAACAAAGGCAGAGGGGAGATAACAGTAACACCTACCTGATAAAATACACACCATACGCTCTACTAAGCTACCGCCATGGTTTCCGACGGTTCTAAGCGGCTCGCCCCCAAATGGCCCGAAAATTTGACTTTCTCACAAGACCGTCTACAGCCCACTATAACGTCGTCTAGACTGATACGATCGTGGGGGATTGGTTCGATATGGCCAAGCACAGGAAAAGGTCTTCCTGGCTGCATTGAACATTTGCTTCCAGATTTCAATTGCAAATCCTCTGGTTGGGTACCATAGGTGCCTAATGCTCCGGTGCGCCTAAGCATATCCGGCCATATCGTTAGCTCGTCGCTCGTGGAGCCATTCATAGTTCCCGCACAGTTCCCGGTCCAGCGCCCGGCCGGCGCCGCGTTGGTAGTAAAAATCTAGAGCATATTAAAGCTACAGGTACTCATAACGCTTTATATATAAAAGTTAGGCGCTAGGCAACTATTTATCTGGGCCGGTTGGCTTTTGTGTTCTAGAATCGCAACAAAACCCTGAAAAGCGTCAACTTTGAGCAAAATGTCACACTATCTACTTAGAACGACAGATTATTGGTAACTGAATACGGGTAGGGTGGTATGCATAAGACAAAGCCGCAGTTAGATATATGGGATTAGCAGCTATATAAACCTCAAATAGGCCAGCCTCCATCCCATATACTGCAGTCATACCGTTCTTTAATTATCTCTCTCTCTCTCTCTCTCTCTCTCTCTCTCTCTCTCTCTCCATATAATGGATTCGTAGATGCATACGTACGTCTAAAATACAAGTATCCGACCACTTAACTTCGAAAACCGTTTAAATCCTTGTGGCGTCAACATAAGGGAGAGGGAGAACAATTGAAAGAAGCACGGTTACGGTTCTACGACAGTATGTTTGGGCCCCGGATTGGCTCCAAACCCCTGAATGCCCAGCTCTCCTATTCTCACATCAACCCTACTGCTATTTATATATGGAGAGACTGGAAAATATCACATGTACCCTCATAGAGCATTGATTTTCGAATTGACAATTATAATGCTTGCCCATGGTCATTCGTCAGCGACGCGCAACCCATACTTTGAATGGGTTTTAGGGTGACGTGCATAAGATTTATAATACACGACGAATAGGATATAAATCCGGCCTATGATGGCGGGATCGGTAGTCGCCGGCTTGGGTTAGGTTTTTAATTTTCTCTTCAAGATAAAAAATGATAAAAATAAAACGATAATGCTTGATATATACATTACCTGAGTAGTATGGTTCTGAGACGCGCCCTGCGCAAATTAGGTACGTCGTTGAGTAATCGGCCGCTGAAGAAAGCAATGAGGTAAAGCACGTCTACCCGCTTCGCGACATCGTCCGTTTAATTTTTGGGCTGCTGGCTAAAATAAGGCCGCGTAGGTGTAGTCTAGCGATTATGTTTTTCTTTTGTTCCTATATTGATAGAAACTAAAAGTACATTCTCGTTTCTCTTTAAAATATTAGTAGGTATACATCATGAGCATCACATTAACGCATTTTACTTATGGGCGTATCCTTAGTGACTTTCAGTGTTTGTAATCTTTAAAGTGGCGAAAAGACTAATCCTCAAAATGTGCAGCGCGGTTTCAGAGGAGCAACAACAACAAATAGCTACCTACAAGCTCGGAGAGTTATCTAATAGCAGTGTGGGTATTCTGGTAGAGCTGTTCGTAGAATGATCAAGGAGTTGTGCTAATTTTTATGATTTAAGCTTTACCCCTTTCTTTTCGATTGAGTAGAATTGGGAACGAAACCCATGGAAGACGCTATTCCTGAGATAATATCACAGCTCTGGAGGATGTATGGGCGGAGACAATCAATTATTGTAAGGGACTAACTCCGCCTTTTCCTTCGTCTATGAGGCCCGCCTAGACCAATCCGGCTTTTCTGTCATCTACTGTATACATATACAAACTCATATTATGAGTACCAATGTTCATCACTCTCGTCTCTCGTAAAAGCACCTCTTACAGAGAGCCCATCTATACAAAGCCAGATCTATGCAACCTCATACCCATACCGAAGCTGTCGTACGACGAGGCTCGTCTATTTTCCCCACCTCGTTGGTGGGATCGCTCGTCAACATTTCCTTTGAAGCAAACAAGCTGTATGTGGTGAAGTACAACCAAGAATTGAAATCATAATTACCCCCCTCGCTCTTCCGAATTAAAAACTGTCGGCTTGTTGCGTCTGTTCTAAACGCCAAATAGATGCATCGTTTCGTCATTATCATATGTAGTTCGTGTCCGTTTTTGTCATCAATATTCTGACGAATTTAGGGAGTTTGCATAACAATGTCGCGGATTGCCCACCGCCAATCCGTCCGATTGCGGCTGACCTTACCGGTCCATTTCTCACACTTGCGTCGCCAACGCGCTTCCTCTTCGTGCTGTCGTCTTACAAATTCGGGGCCAACGTCGAACTCCTCGCCGACAAGCCAATCTTCTCGAATGTCACTGACGCGGCCAGGGCCGCCGGTTGATGAGACCTTGTCCTCAAGATCTGGAATGTCTTTGAAAGGGTCTTCTTCTTCCAACGCAGCGAAGCCGGCCATGGGATCATCGGACTGAGGGCCGCCTGGCGTGCCTGTTTTAATCTCGAGCCAGCACATATTTTGGGGATCGAAAACCATATCACCCATCCGTCTGATTTCTTTCTTGGTGTTGATGTTGGTGATCAAAACTGGCCTGGGGGTTGCGCTATCCCTATCCCGGATCATGGCCTGGGGTAAAGATGTTGTTGACGGCGAGGAAGCTGGAACATCAAATGCATTCAGTGCATTTTCGTTGCCTTCCCATCTAAAAGTTGCGGGATTATATGTCATTCCATTGATCACTATTTCCAAGTGTTAGCGATGCTTTAATAATGCATGTGGTGCAGTGAACTTACCTTTGGAGTCTTTTGAGGAGTTGAGGTTTGAAATTAGGTGGGGCTTTAATTGGGTTGGCTTTCGGGATTTCTTGGATCGGCTGTGATTAAGTGAAATAGGAGGGTTGAGATTTGATCGAGTTGATAATTGCGCAACTCGCTGTGAAGTTAAAGGAGCTAGGGGGCCGGTGGGTTGCGCACGCTGAGCTAAGCTAGTCTCTCGGGCTATGCGGCTGGCGGCTGTATCCCGAGCGAAACGGGGTTGTGAATCGATCCGGCTTGGAGAATACGGCGAGACGGGGCTGGGTGTATTGCGATCGGGCAACACATTCTGGTAAATCTTATTGCGCAGGTTGGTCCTATTGCCACTGGCAATCGGTTGCTTGATATACCGCGATTCTGTCTGAGCCGAAGTTGGTAGATCATCGAACCCATCTAATTCGTGGCCGTCCCCAAAGTGGCGTACGCGGCGCGGCTTGTTGATTTGTTGCCAAGCGGGCTCTGGCGTTGACTTCTCGTTCTTGGATCGTCTCGGACTAGGAGATCGGATTCCATTGCGTGAGAGTGCTCGCGAAAGCGGTCTTATTTCGGGGCCTTGCTCGGATTCATAGCGCCTGAATGAACGGGAACTCCTCCTCGCCGGCCTTCTTGTGGCCGTAGATGTCACGCCAGGACTGCGGGCTGCTGAAGGCGAGCTCGTCAGGCGCAATGCGGACGACCGGGCCATATTGCTTGTGCAAATCGCGGATGTGGAATGGTAGGCGGCCCTGTAGGTGCTTGACGGTACGTGGTAGGACGACACGCGGTGAGAGAGGGGTCCGGGGTACTTCCGCAGGGGGTGTAAGAATAAATTGTACAAGACTTTCCCTATCATGTACACGATCCCCTTTGATGATATTTCTTGTTAGAGTATATGCCCGATTTAGGTGAACGCAGGAGTTGGAGGTCATTGGCGCTATTATACGGCCATAGGTGAAGGCTAAACTCACAATCACAAGCCCGTTTCGGGCTATCTCCAAAGCACCGATCATGCTGTTGGTTTCAATAGTTTATGATCTAGGCTTTGATATGACGATGTTATACAGTCGAGTTACTCTCACACAGGAATAGTGTCCTTGATGTATGGCGGAATGAGGTAGAAACACACGTTAGGAAGGCGGACTAGTGTGTGTAGCGTTGTAGATCTTGTCACGATGGGCTTTAAAGTCAATATATATCTAAGTTTCGTGTCTGCCTGATGAACCAGAACGAAGTATGCTTGTTTACTGTAATGAGTAGTGCCTGCAAGGTAGTCTAGGCGGGGTTCTGCAGTAGTATATCGATACACCACAAGCAACCTCCATGATTAACCTAACCTAGGGCTGTAGGATCAGGGACATGTAACCGTGGCCAGGTTGGGCGGAACCGGCAAGCATACTCCGCTGAAATCGGCCCTGAACCAGAGATCCGACCCTCCATAGTCGGGAGGGCGGGGTCTCACCAAGCTCCCGAGGCCGTACATGGAAGTGGTACAGTCGTATTAGGTAGCAGTAGTGATGAGCGTCTGGAACGAGGATCCGGTAGGTGGTAGCACCGGTAGAACAAACGCATCAATGCCTGGCGGACTTCCGTTTTGCGGTTCCCGCCCTCTGGTTCACATGCTTAATGTACTCGGAAGATTTATGACGAACAAGCATGTTTTGTTTGTCCGTGACCTGCTTGAGCTGAAAGGGTTGGAGTCTTTGTTGTCAACTCGTGTAGTGACTTGTCCCAGGGCCAAAAAATCCTATGCTCCGAGATCTGCGAAATACGCACATATGGCTCGCCATGACGGTGACATGGCTTGGCTTGTTCAAAATGTATTCATAGATGTTGATTCGGTTGGTAACTCCGCCCGTGTGCGGCGACCGGTAGTTCTAATATCCATCAAACTCCATTCTCGTGCAGCGGCATGGGCGTGCATGGCCTGATTTATCGGCCGTGTACGCGACTAGACTTACTGTCGATGGATATGAGTTAGGGAATAATGAGCCCAAGGAGAGATACATGGTATGGTGGTATGTGTATGCATATGTACGCACGAGCACAGCGTCTACTATCTTCGCCATTATCTAATATATATCATATTTATCAGCGACTTATGTATAATATAAGGAGAGGAATCACTTTTGCTCTCCCTAGGTACGGGCAGAGTACAGGGTAGATATGTCAGCAGATATGAGGTCCCATACGACAGAGATAAAAGTTCCAAGGATCGTCTACACGGGACCATCCGTCTAACCGTATGCCTAGCCCGGATAGGTTGTAGCGTGGATGATGTCCTGTAGGGATTGTACGCCCACGAGCTATCATCATAATGATTCAATCCATTGCATGCGTCTATGAACAAAAACAAGTCATCCCTTACATACGCACGCACACATAAAACACACACACCCATGGCAACTATTGACGATAAGTATTATCTGTTTAACCTGGTCTGCCGAACCCCGGCTCTATCGAGATCGAAATCGGCTCCGTACTCGAAGCGAGAGATACCGATTGGATGGCTCGGTACCATGTATTCATGATTGGTCGAATGTCCTTTTATGAGCACCACTTACAAAAAGTGCTTCGAAAGACCGAAATAGTCCGGCATCCCCATTCTACATATTTGCAGACTTTAGTGCTGCTGCGCTTTGTATTCCTGGGTTTGTATATGCCCCCTTCGCCATTCCCACTTAGGAAGCTCATCTCGAAGGGGCCTTGGCACGGTGTATACTTGGTATAAGAGCCTGTATACAAATACTATATACCTACAGCTCAAGACGTAACTAATCACATACGTACATGTGATCATCATGCGGTGCCATTAAGGAATGATATCATTTTATGTACGGTAAAGACGGTATGAGATGAGTTTATACTGGCAGGGCTCAGACAAGCGACATACTGCGTTAAACTAAAAGTATGAAAAAAAGGAAGAGACAAAAGTAAAAACAGCAGAATAAACATACCTGTCATCACTTATCAGGCTCAAGCCATATACATAGGTATAGGTCATGTTGGGGAATGTTGTTTGCTTATTTCTGTGCTTAGCTAATTGGAGGGTTGGGGTTGGGGCTGGGGCTTAAAGAATTAGAATTCGAGATGGGGTTAGGGTCTTTAACGGTCAGGGAATAAGGTGTGATAGGTAAGTAAGTACAGCATATGTAAGGTATGGGTAGCCCTGCCGTTGGTGCGCGGTACTCCGTACACCGTTCTTCTCCTCCATGGATCGGAGGTTCTGCGGAATTCGGAGCTCGCTTGCTTGCGGAGTGTTGAATGAAGTCCACGTTTTGCATTTTGCAACAGGTTACGATATCCTAATATGGCTAAGCCTTAGCGGAATAAGCCAATCACGTAACTTGTCGACTTGACCGCTTTGATTGGTTATGACTACAGCGTATGTAGGTATCTACAAAGCATGCGCAGAACATCAACAACCACATTAGTAGACAGATACTGAGCCAAGTTACATGTGCGTACATACTTGCATACGAACTCGAGCACGAAATATGAAGTGTTGGTGGCAATGACGGTATAATGTGACTGTGATTGCGATCGTGACTTCGATAGAACCTCCATACGGCAGGTAATCCCCATCTCCGCGAATTGCCGCACTTCGCCCAGCATTCCAGAATTGTCTTGCCTTGCATGCGAGCCCCCGATGAGTGCCGATCCTTCCAAATCACGAACAGCTTCCCAACCCGCGCGCCTTATCGCGGGACGAAAAAAATTCTGGTTATCGATGCCTGTAGACATCACTATGTACACTGCACTGCCCTGCCCTGCGCTTCAGTCGGTCGCGTCGAGATCAGATCCCGTGGCCTGGCCTAGCCTAGCCGCGTTATGCTGGAAGATCGGAGAATGGGATGGGAATTGCGAGTCAGGCGCGGCAGAAAGCTGCCCCAAACTCGAATCAGCCAAAGACGCGGTTCGCCCTTTGACCGTCACATCGTGCGCTGTCCGATACCCGTGCCAAGAACGAAGAGCGAGCAGATATGCCCCTGCCCTGGTTTACCTATCCCACTGCATATGCGTATGCGTAGGTCTCTATGGGGGGGGGGGGGCATTGGGTTAGCAATGAGATCCCCATATCTCCTTTAACCCCCCTGCAATGGTCGCCATTAGCTAGGGTGTTGTAGCTGTTGCCTCGTGCCGCTGAAACCTCACACGGAGAAGTGAAAGAACGTCTAGATCGTTCTATTGGGCGTTCGGGGAATGAGGTGCTCGTCACGTCGATATTGAAATCGCCGCCATCGAAGGGTATAGACTATGATATCTCATTGGTGCGTACATAGCTTCGGGCACGCCGCAAAAGCAAGAACCATGTTTATCACATTAATATGACATCCAGTACTAATGACCATATCCTTTGCGCCAGGCGACTATCATCTCAGTCGCATCATGGCGGCATTTCTGCGTTGGCTCGATATCATGGCATCAGGGGCTTGGGGAGAGGTCTCTGTAGATACCATGGTGAGTATAGCACGCGGAATGGAATGGGTAGGAAGTCATGTATTACAGAACAAGACTGTACAGGGAAGTTGAATAGGCAGGTAGCTATTGGTCAAAGACAAACAACGGATGAAGTATGATAATACAAGTGCGATGAAATAGAATCTAGATTTCTACCTAATAAAATATGATCAAATTCAGCGCTGCATACATCCAAGTTATTCGCTTGTTCCGTAGAACAAAATAAAAACTTAAAGTTGGGGAGGTTTTAATTTTTTTTATTATAATTACTAGCATATATCTTGGTGCAAGTTCAACATATCTGCGCATCAAACCCGAAACCGTCGTCTTGATATGCAGCCCGTAAATCCATTCGACAAATCCCAGTAAGGGAGGAATCCCATTCCGCCCACTCTATGCTGCCGTCTCCGAACCCCAGCGCTAGCTTAAATGCATCCGTTTGCCTATAATTCCTCGGCCCTCGCTTGCTGATGCTCCTTAATATCACACTAAAAAAACAATGCAAATACAGAGGGGGTGTCCCGCCATGTACCCTGAACCGTTACGCCCTCGCCCTCATAAAATGCCCGTTGTTGACCGGAATAAAATAAGAAGAAATAGGGAAATGAAGGGAAGGGGTATCAAAAAAATCAACCGATAACAACTTCTTGCGTAACAAGCCCATAAATCCAACTCGCCTCTACGACGGAAGCGCACTGGAAACACCACTTACTAACATTACCACCAGTGCCTCCTCCCTTGGGAGCGACACCCATTTCGCCGCGCTCATCGCGCACTTCCTCCCAAACGTTGAGTAGAATGCCCCGGCTGCCAAGGCGTGAGAAACAGCGGCTACCTAGCACGATGTCTAACACCACGCGGGCATTGTCTGTCGTTTTCTTCGGAATAGTCGTCACGATAATTCGCTTTTCCATGCCCTGATATTTCCTCAAGTTCTGGCGCGTTCCCTGATCTGGACGCGTCACCTCGAGATAGCAGTTACCATAATCCTCCCATTTACTAGCCGACACGAGTAGATGTAATCGGATCTTGAGGTTGTTGGTTGTGAGGCTCGTCCGTGCGACGGTTGCGCTGTTAGCGGCACTAACGGATGGGGAGCGGGGTGGCGTCCCCGAAGATGATGTATACAATGAATTCTCGCCACTGCCGAAACGAGACTGTTGATGGACCGAGGACATGGCAATATTGAATTGGCCGCCACCGCCCATAAGCTTTTTGAGGAACGAGGAAGCTGATACACTAGAGGGAGATGTGCTACCAGCGGATTGTGAGGGCGCTCGAGCTGAGGCACGGTAACTATTCTTGCGGCCGAACCAGCTTCGGCGATTACTATTCCCGTCGCCGTCATTTTGCACTACTTGGCCCTGTCCAAAGGCCCGGATCCGAGTTTCCTCCTCAAGAGCCTTGTATTTCGCATTGTCTAAGCGAGCACGGTGAACTGCCATATATAGGGACTCGCATTCTTGAAGTGAGGTGGCCCGGAACCGAAAGAATGAAGTCTCGATCTTGCTCACCTTAGTATATAATCGAGCATAGCTCAAGACTGGAGACCTTATTTCAAGATCGAGAGCTGTGCTGGTCCGCAGCATGACTAAGGGCGTGAGATCCAACGCAATGAGGGGGGCATCCTCTTCATGGTGAGGGTCTTCCGAAGAAGTGTGCGTGCGTCGGAACGGATAGGCTTCGATTAGACCCGGTGTAGTGACGATGGAACATATATCGGGCCAAAGGTCTTTCCAACATCCACGTTTGTTGTCCCAGTATGAGATTGTAGCGAGAGACTTTAAGAGGTACTCTGGCTGCCTGCTAGCGTTCCTGAGCGTGCCGGCTTCAGAAGTAGAAGCAGATGATACGGAGCTTATTGAGCTTTCCGAAATGACGGAATGCGTGTGCGTAGGCCTAGATTCCTTCCTTATACTGATAGCAGGGGCGCCATCAGGCATCTCGGCGGCCTCGAGCTCATCATCGGATGATTCGTCGGAGTACGAGTAGTTATCTTCTGATGCTGATGAAGAGAAAGAACTCTCAGATGATATATCGGAAGGATAGTATTCGTGTTTGAGAGGCGAAGAATTTCGTCGCTTAAGACTAGAGTACGCTTCCTCGGGGGGTGTAAGCGCTGGGGAATTTTTTGCGTCCAAGGTTCGATGTGCTGGAGGTGGTGGTGCACCATCATCTCTATACGAAGTGTCGTCCGGGATTGCTTCGTCGATAGTTGGGAGATCTGGTTGCAAATCATTCTGCCCTGAATAGCTAGGTTCCGCGTGTTCGTCTTGTGTAGGTGGAGTCGGTGGCGGGTATTGAGGCTTTGGTGGTCTCTCTGATGGAATTGCTGGAGGGGGTCTACTGGGAGAGCTTGGATGTGCTTGATGATGCCTCTTGGAAGAAGAAACACCTGATTTGGAAGAGTGTTGAGAATACCGTTTTCTCTCTCCTACCGGCGTGTCTGAAGCTACAGAACTTGGTGATAGTAACATAGCCGTCGAGTCGGATCTGGTGATTTCCTTGATAGCTGGTGGTATTGGGGTACTGCCAAGGATCTGTAACCAATCCAGAACCTGCTCTTCATTGTCTGTCGCTAAAGTGACAAGTTCAAACCATTCATCTTTGTAGCCCCTGATCATGACAACTAACTGATGCTTATTGTCACCCTTTCGAGCGGAAATATGATTGCCAGTAATGGGAGCGAAGAGTAGCCATGACCGGCCACCACTGCCAATTTCCCTAATAAGAAGATCACCAGGATCAGACTTAAAAAGCTGGTTGTCTCGATATACCAGCTCCACTTGACAATTAAGTCGCTGACCGTTCGAGTGCCGAAGGTCGAGAGAAAACGAATCCTTAGCATAGACTTGTCGAAACCTATCGATCCTAACGTTATCAGCAGCTTCCATTGTCTCCAGGTCACGAGTCCGGCTCGTGTCAGTTTTCCTTGCGTCTTCGTCAACAATCCTTGCGGTCTCTTCTTTATGCCTTTTACGCGCTCTCTCTTGTAGTGCTTGCCATTTTGATGCGAGAGACTCATATTGTGGGGTGCCTGCGACAGCTCGATATCCCTAGCACATTTAGTTCCCAAGACACTTAATTGATGACTGGAATATACTTACTTCAATGAACTTGGTTATCCATTTCGTGCGAACCAGGGGGCGTTTTAGGAGGTGTGCTACATCTATACGATCTCCATGCTCGTTCAGAATATCACCTTGTTCGTTGCGGGGCATCGCATCGATAAGTGAATCCTCATCGTCGGGCGACGCTGGCGCTAAATTGACGATAATGCCTTGGAAACCGAGGCGCCAAACATCGATATAATCTTGATAAGTAGGTGTAATAGTTTCAAGCCATTGTGGTAGCCTGTGTATGTCGGCCAAAGGACATCGTCGATGGTGATTTTTGAGCTTTTCGAGGGCTATACCCATGCCCACCACTGCCTTTGGTAGAGGGTCTTCTTTGTACGTGCCTCCTGGAGATGTGAAGAGATCCCCCGATGGATTCCTTTTTCCATGAACGAACTGGGATAGAAGGACTGGAATGACGCCATCCACAAGGGTCTTGAGTTCTCGCGAGTATAAATTCTCATCCCTCTCAAACTCCCGCAAAAGGTTATCTACGGTGGCATCGTGAAGGTGGTTAGATACCCGTCTCACACTATGGGCAGAACGAAGGCTTCGGCTGCGACTTGGGGTTGCCGAGTCGTGGGGGTCGTCAGGCAATGAAAGTACCGACACCAGATCAGAGTGCTTCGTGAGCCGCCTTTTTAACCCAGACTTTTGACTTCGTTTACGAGAGACTGCTGCACTCCTAGTTAAGCCTGTATTCCGTGTCGTGGTAGTCTGCGTGATAGTCGTGTCGGAGAGCCTTGAAGACAATTCCGATTCCACCATACTGATTGTTCCGGGATCAGAGATGATCGTGGAGAGTTCATGTACGCCGTTTGTGGGCGGCCGTCGCTTTGGGTTGAGAGGGCTAGGTCTTAGATTCGAGGACTCTGCTGATATATATGAATCTTCTTCATCAGAAGGAGTTGGGCTGCGCCTTAAGCCAGAAGATCGTGGCCGTTCTTGATATCCAACCGTTCGGTCACTTTCATAATCTACTGTCTCGTCGTAGCTCGAGTAATCCGTTCGGCTAGGGACATGGACGGTAGACTCTCCGCGAAATGCATCTCGGATCTTTTCTTTGAAGCCTCTCTTAGTAGCATTTTTACCAGGAGACGAGGAGACTCTCGTGGCTTGACTCCTTCTGAGCCCAGTTGGTGATGGAGTCATTTCTCGTTCATCAGAAAGGTCTTCATATGGAGGCCGCGAAGTAGGCTTCTGTTCATTTGCCTTGTAATAGCTATCATCGTCGTCATTGGGATCTGGTGATATATGTCGCGAGACTGAAGCGGAGCGCCGTGCCTTAGTCTCGTTTGCCCATTCTTTCTCAACTGACCTCCTTTGGGGCTCATCATCATCTTTGGCCTGCGTATCAACAAATGGGTCCACAGTATCTTTCAACCAGTTTTCGATGCTGGGTGGTTGATTGATAACAGGTTTTGGGGGATCGACTGTTTCTGCCAGAATCTTCTTACCCTCGGTCAGCGCTTTCTTGAGGACGTTAGTAGCACCCTTAAAGCTTGACTGCCTTTTGGTCTTTGGTTTTGTTACTGGACGGCCACCTCGGCCTCGTGGTAGTTCCAATTCGCTGAAAGCAGAATATCCAAAGGGGATATCTGAAAGTGGCTTTTGTGGTATGCTAGACGGTACGTCCGATTCAGCCTCTGAACCACTAGTCCATGAGTCCTTATCGGAAATGTCATCATTTGTTATAGTTTCAGTTTCGGCCATGCTCTTTGCGCGTCTCGGTCGGATATTGGATGGTTTCTTCGACTCGACTTTCGTAGGCACCTTCGCTTTTGCTGGTGTTTTAACCCCACTCGATTCTCGATCTTCTGTCGTGGTTTTTCTAGCCGGCGGTGATCGCCGAGAGGTGTTCGCTGCTTTGGTGTTCGTTGCCTTTACAGATCGCATCGAAGGCGCTCGGACAGTGCTCGAGTCCCTTGATTCCGGCCGAATCGGCCGTACTCGAATTCCATCATCAGGAAGGGTCTTTGATTGAGGCTTTTCCTTTTTGTCGTTATCCTGTGTTTCGCCTACGGAAATGGGTTTAACGCGGATACCATCGTCCTCAATTGTCTTTGACTTAGAGTTAGAGGCTTTGGCACTGTGTGTTGTGCTGGACCTGCTGTCTACAGCATCGCTTTCGCTTAGGATTTCGCTAGCAATAGGTTTTATTCGTATGCCATCACTACTACCGACCGACTTAGTATCAACGGATCTTGGCGTGTGGGAGCGCTTGCGTGGTTCGTCTGGCATTTCTACCCTGCTCGCCCACTCTTGAATTTTCTTGGAAACCGGTGGATTTGGACTGGGCCGCGATAGGAAATCTTTAGGGAGAGGGGAACCGCCGCCTTCTGGCTGTTTTGCCTTCGGTCCTGCATTTTTTGACGGGCTCTTTGACTTGTGATCCTTGACCCAATTTGTATCACTCACGACGCGCTTCTTAGGCGGGCTCGCGGGCACAGGTTTTTTCTCATCTCCCTTATTTGAATCATCACCCTCTGTACTTTTCGTAATAGGGGGTACTTTCAGCGGCGGTCTTTTCTTTTGACGCATTTTAATCTTCACGCGGTCTTCCTCTGTGACACTTTCTTCATCCACTTGAACATGGACTTCGCTGGGCTCGGATGGGGCAGCAAAGGGATCGGCTCGAGCCATTGCCTCTGCGTTTGCTTTCTGCCATTTTGAAACTCTATCACGCACACCTCCAGGAGCTTGGATTCGCATTACGGCGGCCTCCCGCATCTCTTGTTTGACGGCTTCTAGGCTCATGCGCCGTTGTCGGACTATTTCTCTCGCCGCCTTTTTGTCTGCTGCGATACGGGCTGGGGAAGGACGACCAAGTAAGA
>JAPUUL010000845.1:0-13445 GCA_029590625.1 Lasiodiplodia mahajangana
GGGTGTTGCTTGTCAATCTCATAGTAGCTGGCGTTGTCGAACCCGCCCACTATGTCTCTCTGAATACCGTACTGATCATTGATGAGCAGTCTCGAGATCGAGGCGCCGTATGTGATGAAGGCGGCAGAAAGGCCCTCACTGTAGATCCAGTATAGGCCATTCTCATCGGGGCCGCTCGTCGCGTACTCGGCAGAGGCAATTGGGAGCGCGAGGGCTCCCAATGCGGCCAAGGTGGTGKTTAGACGCATTCTGATTCTCTCTCTCTCTCTCTCTCTACTGGTAGGATAACAACAGGCCACCTGTCTCAGCACATGAGTCTTTCCTGTGAAACACCCGTTGTTGTAGTAGTAGTAGTAGTAGATTTGTTTACCTACTTGACAAAGTCAAGGAGGAGGGGCAGGCAGGGCAGGACGTCACGTAACATCGACAACACGAGGGTGGCTTCGGGGAAAGATGTGACCTCTTATATGGACAAAGCCATAGGGAATCCCGGTCTGTTTGTGCAGCAGCACGCACACACAGACACACTTGCAGGCAAAGCTGACCCCGGGCCGGGGGGGAGGAAGGCTGGGATTGATTGGACAAAGTAATTGACGATCGGGTGAACAGGTCGTAACAACAATCTGGGGAATTTATTAATCTTACTTTTTAGTGTTGCATTTAGCACGCGGCGGGCTGCAGCAACCTTGCATTCATTCACCTGGGCACTTCACTCGTACGTCCTTTCGCCCTAGACTAGCCACTGTAGGTAACGGGTAGGTAGGGATCTCAGCGAGCTACTCCGCTTTCTTGGCAGGGAAAAAGTTGGGGTGAAAAGTCGGGGAAGGGAAGCGGGAGGCGTGGGAATGGAGGTGAGGTGTAATAGGTAGTACAAAGGACCCCCCAATCGAGAAGGTCGTCATCTTTGTTAAATTGTTCGGGTCACCTGGCCATGAACGGTGTAGTGTAGCATCCCAGCTGCTCCGCATCTGCCTTCCAAGTCCTTCGTGATCCATGGCTTCGGGTCATGAAAAAAGCTATGTACCTACTTACAGTACTGTAGGCAATCTCATCGGTCCGTTTACATACATCGTCAAGTCTCAAGAGGAATCTGATCGGCTATACGCGGGGTCGTTAGGTGCTCGATTTGTCTCACTCCTCGCGAAATGGTGACACATCTATCTTATTATGGCTGGTCTAGCCTGTTCAGTATCAATAATGTTCTTTGTTGTCTGGCTTATGAGCACTGTAAGTATGTGAAGGCCGCAAACGTTTCATACGTACGGTATTCGTCCCCGAAAGAAAAGGAGACTGACTGCATGATTGAACTTCTTCGGCCGATATTGTGGAGCGATTGGTGTCTGTAGCTGTTATGACGTTGTAGGATCGTAGCACTGGGAAATAGAAGAGGCGTTCTTTTTCACCTCTGTCACGTCATCTGACCGCATCAATTGCCGGTACTAGCATGTCTTGTTTTGTTAGAGAGCCGGGGGGCTGAGGAGAGGGAGTATCGAGTTCTTTCAGCTCTCCGAGATCTAGAGTCATTTCCGCCCCAGAGCATCCGCCTCGAATCCGATTCGCGGGGATAGGGGACCTTGTACGAGGCGTTTTGTTATGTGCTATTTGAAATGCAAAAAGCCGCAGAACTAAACGGATTAGATCCCGAGTTTGAAGTTTGTCCGACACACCGGGAGAATAGATACCTAGTGTAAGTACGAGACCACGACTGAACTTCACAGGGACTCGCGCGGTTACAGGCTTCCCCGCTCTGAGGTACAATCATCCTGTCTGCGGCTCAGCTGATGTATGTCTTGTAATTGGTCTTAAAGCCGTGACAAACGGATTCTGACAGAAATACTGAGCTCATGTGATAGTGCAAAGAAGAGCAAATAGGATCTTGGAAGTAATACTTTGTGTGTATGTAAGATAGAACAACGCGAACATGGTCGATTTGCCACAAAGGTTACGATCACTCTGAGCTTGTAAGTACCCTTGGAGCTACCCTGGACTTTACGCATTCGCATTACACCGAAGCCATTGCCGATTCGGGAAAATAGGTGAAGGAGAGCCCTGATTATCTACGCGCCTTTTTCTCACGCGAAAAATTAAAACATACTCAGAGCAGATTCAGAGCGCGCGCATTCACTCTAGTTAGGATAATAGACCGCCTTGTATAGAAAATCCCACCAGGTTTATAACTAGTGGGAGGAAACAAGGAAATCTTTCACACAATACCCTTCCTGGTCTAAGCTGAATGATGATACATGCTAATATCAACAATAGACTAGGACGCCTGGCCTGCTTCCAACCCTTTCGAATCTAACCGGCTATCATCCTCGCCCCCAAAGTGGCCTCTTCGTACAATTAGGACGGGTTCGTGCATAGATTTGTGAAGTGGTCGGTGCCTTGGACCATGTTTGGAACGTAAAAACCCACACTCTCGCGACGTACGATATGATCGCCTCTACCTATACACACGTTTGTACTCACCCCTCGCCATTTACCATTATACTTCGACGAGGTTTTCTTCCTGTGGCTCATCCTCAGTGTCCCGCACACCCTTGTCGTTCTTATCCTTCCCCTTGCCCTTACGCTCTGTCGAGCGATGGTAGTATTCCTGGATAACCTTGGCGGGGATACGGTTGAGTAGTTCCTTGGGATAGATGCGCAGCAGGCTCCATGCAATATCCAAAGAATCATAGATGGAACGCGTCTCATATGCGCCCTGGGCCACAAACTGCCGCTCGAACTTTTCTAAGAATTCAAGAGATAGCTTGTCCTCGGCTGACAGCGCCTCTTCACCAACGACAGCCTTCATGGCCGCAGCGTCACGACCAATAGCATACTTAGCGTACAGCTGGTTGGATACATCACCATGATCCGCCCGTGTCATGCCCTCACCGATAGCAGACTTCATCAGACGTGAGAGCGAGGGCAAGACATTGATGGGTGGGTAAATGCCACGGTTATCTAGTTGACGGTCGACGAAGATTTGGCCCTCGGTAATGTAACCAGTTAAATCGGGGATAGGATGTGTGATATCATCGTTCGGCATAGTCAGAATAGGAATCTGAGTAATGGAGCCATTTCGCCCTTCGACACGACCAGCACGTTCGTAGATAGTAGACAAATCCGTGTACATGTAACCGGGGTAACCACGTCGACCGGGCACTTCCTCTCGAGCGGCTGAGACTTCTCGAAGGGCGTCGCAGTAGGCCGAGAGATCAGTAAGGATAACTAGGACGTGCTTCTCGAGTTGATAGGCGTAATATTCGGCGGTGGTAAGAGCTAGACGAGGAGTAATGATACGTTCGATGCTGGGAATATCTGTCAGTATACAGTCACGTTAGTTGGGGAGCGGCAACGACGTACGTAGGGTCGTTTGCTAGATTGAGGAAGAGAGTGACACGTTCCAAACTGCCGTTCTCCTCGAAATCACGCGTGAAGAATCGCGCGGTTTCCAAGTTGACACCCATGGCAGCGAAGACGATAGAGAAGTTCTCCTCGTGGTCATCGTGCACACCCTTGTTTGTGGCTCCCTTTTGCTTGACCAGACCAGCCTGTCGACAAATCTGAGCGGCGATTTCGTTGTGTGGTAAACCAGCGGCGGAAAAAATGGGAATCTTCTGTCCACGGGCGATCGAGTTCATGGTGTCGATAGTTGAGATACCGGTGGAGATCATTTCCTCAGGGTATACCTATCGCATTGCTTAGCTCATGTTTCGCTGCGTGGCCTCTCGTATTGGGTCCTAGCGACGTACTCGAGAGTAGGGATTGATGGGGCTGCCGTTGATATCGAGGTATTCCTCAGCTAAGACCTTAGGTCCCTTGTCGATAGCTCTGCCCGATCCATCGAAGATACGACCCAGCATGTCTTCCGACACACCAAGCTTCAGACTCTCTCCACTGAACTCGACCTTTGTCTTCTTGACGTCGATACCGGGCGTACCCTCGAAGACTTGGACAATAGCACGGCTGCCTGTGGCGGGGGAAAAGGCCTGTCAGCACCAACATCAAATCGAGAGCTAAGAGCTCCGATAGAGCAACATGTAGGCTCACCTCGCGCCTCGAGGACCTGGCCTGATCGCTCAGTTCCATCGGGGAGTGTTAGGGTCACGATTTCATTGTACCGTGGGTATTTCACGTTGTCGAGAATGACGAGGGGGCCGTTGACACCGGCGACGGTGTTGTACCGAATCCGAGGCACAACGGAGTACGAGGACGATTCTCGAGGATCCATGGTGACGGTTGCAGATAGCAAGTCTGGGTCGAGGTCGCCAATCGGAAGTCACAGGTAGGAGGGAATGTTTGAGAGCTCCCAGTCAAAGCTAGACAGACCAACGCGTATCTTAGATACTTAGGGAGGCAGGTTATCGAGGTTTAGTTGTCAGTTGAGGGTGAGGCAAGCAGCTAGTCAATGACCGACCAAGCTTCAGCCACTGGACAGGTAAGGTAGCCAGCCACTGAGGTGTTGATGTTGCATGTCAGTTGGGTTCAACGCCGAAGCAGACCCGATGATAACCAGCCACAGCCAGGCGGGTCTGGGTACCTATAATCTATCGTCTAGGCGGGGTTAATCCCCTAAGCCCCCCTTATCATACCTAAGGAGGTAACTAACGATTTACCTAATAGATAGGTGCTTTACCCATCTATAAACTCTACTACGTACTCAACACCCGCCAATCAGCTTTTTAATTGAGGTTGCTGTTGCGCTAGAGAAATCTAGTTCCTACAGTACAGGTTTAAAACAACAACAAAAAAAAAAGATATCACGGATCAGCCACCGAGACCTAATGTGTGACTGACTTCCTACACAATGTCACTCCCCAAACTGCCAGCTAGAGCTGCCTACCTAAGACTCAATGCACCACTCAATGCACCCGGGAACAACCTAATCACCCTTGAAGCGCTGAACAGCCTTCGCCAGCAGCTGATCGACTACAACACACCGCCCGACGAGAACAAGCCCTTGCTGCTTCCAGAGTTCGGTTCTAATGTTTTTCGGCAAGCATTCAAATACGCGCGCAAGCGGAGCACGCCTATGCGGAAACAATACGCCTGGGTACAAGATACTAGTGAGTGGCAGAAGCGTCGTAGCAGTCTACCTAAGGTGCTCGTTTTACGCAGCGAAGGGCCAGTATTCAGCCGTGGATATAACCTCAAAGAACAGGAGCACATGAGTTCTAAAGAACTCCTCCAGATATACCGCCGGTGTGCTGATGTCGTTTCACTTATTCGGCAATCTCCAATCCCCGTTGTTGGCGTTATTCACGGCTTAGCCTCCGGTCCTGGCGCACAGCTGGCTCTAACAACGGATCTCCCAGTTGCCATTGCCTCAGCCCAGTTCCAGCTCCCTGGGATGTCCGTCGGACTGCCCTGCACCTTATCCTCGGTCGCTTTATCGAGGAGACTTGGCAGTGCATTCACTTACAGAATGCTTGCCCTTGGGGAACCTGTGCGTGCAGACGAACTCCCCCCCGGTACAGTAGAGACTGTTGCCGACGAGGCTGCGCTCGAGAAGAGGGTGTCAGAGATTGTCGAGAAGCTAGCCGAACATTCATCAGGCCAGGCCCAGGCCATGGGGAAGTGGGCATACTGGACCCAGGCCGCTATGCGGGACCCTAATAGTGACGCTACAGCTTCCAGATGGGCAGCTGAAGTCACGGCTATCCACGCTGGTACTGGGGATGCGATAGAGGGTATACAAGCCTTCAATGACAAACGAGTCCCGGCATGGCATACGTGAAATGGTGTTTAAATTGCATGGCAACGAATAGGCGCACTGGGTCCAATCGGCTCGGGAAATGGAAGCATACTAGGTACCATGTCGCATATTGTTGAGATATTTCTTACCCACCTGTAGATATCTACGTAAGAACATGATGATAGAGTGAATAGCTCAAAAGGATTATTATTCAAATTCATGTCAAGATATTATTACTATCTCCACGGTATCTCTTCGTTGCTAATAATTGCCTAAATATCATGAGGCAACAACTAGCACTACCTAGGTAGCATGAAGAGGGACTACATATGTAAGTCACTACTATAGCGTCTGATTGAGCAACGGGTAATCACGTGACTCGGTGACGAAAGGTGCTCTAACAACTTCTCAGAGCAGTAAGTATACTGTAGGTACATATGTAATGTACAGTTCTGATCTAAGCCCTGCACGCGATGACAATAACGTAATGGTTACCCACCCATTCCGGTGACCAAGCTACCAGGTATCTACAAGTACTGGACCTATCTTCAACACGCACGTACACAAGGTCAGATAATCCATCTTCAACCAAGCCACCGACAACCCAGGTCAATAAGCGGAAGGCAGCAGCAAGGAATCTATCCACACGCCTACACATGCGACGTACCTGGCCGTAGGCTGCCTGCTGCTGTAAGCGCATGAGTACACGACGTACCTATCATCGCTATCGCCGTCTCTCTCTACCTGCCAACCTCGACCATCCATGAGCTCTTATTTCTAATCCTCCCATCCATCCAATCTAATCTAACTATTCCACGCTCACTTGCCGGCCTTGAATTTCACTTTACATCGTCCCACTTGGCTTCTTAATCTCTACTTGCCTTCATCCCCTTTCCCCCCGATCTTGACATTATCCAGCGCAACTCGATCGCCCGATCTATCTAGTTACGCTCCCTCCGAAGCCGCCGCAGAGCCCGGCTCCCCATCCTCGCTCATTTCAACGTCACGCGATCGCCTCGTCCACTACCCCATCTATTTCCAATGAAGTTCTCAAGGATACCCTACGCGGATACCGCGTTGGTTTTCTCCCTCCTTCTGGCTCCGCTGCCAACTGCCGCCATGTTCGACTGTGAACGCATCGTGTCAGACGGACAGCTGTTCAATCTCAAGCCGCTGGGAAAGCCTCACTCTGTTGTGACGAGTAAGGTCGAGGGCAGCCGCATGCATAACACGACATACACGCTTGATATCTGCCACAATCTAAAAAAGAAAGGAGATGTAAAAAGCGAGGAGCAATGCCCAAATTATTCTCGCGGTAAATAACTACATCAGAACCCCTTCACGGGCTACTAAAACTAACTTCGTCTATTGATTAGTGTGCGCCATTACACGTTTGATCAACATAGAAGATAAGATCGATTCGATTTACGAAGCGACTCCTCTAGCAGGTGACCTTGAACACTCTGGCGGCGGTCCTCTAGATCCTGAGATATCGCGGCTCAGCAAGGTCGATCCGGACTCCGGCAAGAAAGGGTTACGCGTTACCCTAAAAGGCGGTATCGGCGAAGCTAAGCGAAAGAAGCAGACAGTCATTGATTTCGTCTGCAACAAAGATCTGGACGGGACTGAGGGCGAGTATGAATCAGAGGACAAGTACGAACCTGCACCCAGCCGCCGAGCCGAGGATGACAAGAATGAAGACGAAGGTGACAAAGATAAAGAGGAGAACGACCCGCCTAAGGAAGTGCAGCTGGGCCTTGAAAACAATCCAAGTCTCGTCTTCGACCGCTATGGCCCCAGCGATGACGGTTCTAATGTGGATATATTATATCTGACCTGGTCTTCGAAGTACGTCTGCGAAAGCAAGGCAGACGACGGGAAAGGCGACCCAGATGACACCGGCGATGAGGACGGCGATGCCAAGAAGCCTGGCTCCCACTNGGGGGGCTTTCACCTGGATTGTTATACTGTAAGTGGATACAACAAGTTTCTTGCTCCACATCATATACTAACAGGACTCAATAGCGTCTTCCTTGGTACCGCAGCTTATCTGATATTCGGATCCTGGCTTAACTACAATCGTTACGGAGCACGAGGCTGGGATTTATTACCACACGGTGACACCATCCGCGATATCCCTTACCTACTAAAGGACTGGGCAAGGCGGGTGCTAAACACCGTCCAGGGGAGCGGGAGCCGTGGGGGTTATAGCGCTGTCTGATTGCATCGGTAGATATAACCTTCAATGGTTCTCCATCACTCCCCATCATATTTCTAGTCGACAGGCCGAAGGCTAGGCTATGTTGGCGTTTGCACGCGTGGGTGAACCATGAGTACCTAACCTAGGCAAGAAGCTACTCTCAGCTTCGAGACTTAGGCACATAAATGGGAAATAGGAGAGGTGTAGATTAGGTCGGTTCGTGTGAATTTGTACGGCGCTCATTTTCCCTGCCTCGGCCGTCATTAGACCATGGTGGCTATTTGGCTTATATACTAATGTACATACTATCCTTTTTCCAATGCAACATCTGTACCATTAACGAGATAAGGCAGGTTGATTAGAAGCTGCCCCTTGCTTTACCAAACAAGATACTGTTAAAGATGATGGATTATTACTTACGTGTTAGTAGATGCGTATGCGGCATGTCTTCTTAAGGTTACGGATATGATATCTCCAGGTTTAGCCTACTTCACTAGAAATGACATATCATCAACTCTATATCTATATATAGGCATTTCTCCGCTGTTGCTACCTAGATACTTTTTCCTTGTCCACCTTAATCTACACTAATTTCTTTAAGCCTTACAAGACGCCCCGGCCTAGGATCGGTATATTCGCAGTGTACACAACATCTAAAGAACGAATTCAACGACGGTTCTTGCCTAGAATGTAATTTCAACTCCACCCGTCACTACTATCACCTCATTAGAGCTCTCACAGCTTTCTTCAATCGGCGTGATGATGTTGTTGTAGATCTGCTGTCGAATCGCATCCTGTCCGAGATCAATCGAATTATCAAATGCAAGCTTCAGGCAGTTTTGTACGGCATTCCGATATTCCTGGCCCCCGACCAGAGCCACATGGCTCAACAGATCCGGTAATATTTTAAACCCAGGTCCCGTACCGCAGTCAAATATATCGCTTGGAGATGTCCCTGCGACGTTGAGGGCAAACCTCTCCGAAAGGATATCGTCTATCGCCCTCCAGAAAATAACCTCAATCAGAAGCACAAATAATCCCCATATCAGTTCACTATCAAAGCCTTCGGCTCGTATTATCTCGCATGGTCCGTGACAAATGGGACTGTGGTGACATAAGTCTTCGGATGCCGTCTTCGATATGTATACTCGGTCAAATTTCACGACACTGTCGAACCTTGCGAGATATAACGTGTCACTTGTCATTACCACCGATAGCCATGGCGTGGTTTGCAGTTGCAGGATGCCCGACGCAATTGTAGAAGCGAGACCGAGTTTCTCGGTCGGCGATGGAGTAGTCCCTCGGCGCCAACGAACGGGCGTTGCCATGATGTCTCGGATAGAGACGAAGGTAAGCTCACAGCTGTCGCGGATGTCATCGATGCGGGAAACACCGAACTGGCCATACTCGTCAACAGACGGGTCCGTTACGTATCCACAAGTCATCCCGAAGTTGTCTATGCTCAAAGCCTGGCATAGCTTGCCTGTCACCAGCTTCGGCGGTGATGTAGCAGCAGGAATAGAGTTGTTAACTTCGGAAGGCCTGTCGCGTATGGCTTGGTGGCTAGTAGTTTAGGGGTCTCTTCCTAGCGAAAACGCCACTCGCCTGGTCGCGATTTTCCTACCCATCTCTTCAATCTGAGGACGTCTGGAGAGGATGAATCTCGCCCTATGGTTCCCCGATGATACATCAACTTGCAGTTTCACCTCTTTCCAGATCCAACTCTGGGGCAGCGGACTTGCCAGGTCTACTATGTTGTGTAATAGGATTACACGAAAGTCCAGTTTCCCAATGATACTTTCCTCATCCCCTCTCAAGCTCAGTCCTGGATCGAGAAGTTGTAGGTTCATCCCATGCTTTTGTGGGCAGGTTCCATGCAGGCCTAGTTGTAGGGCCTTGTATATGCTACTCAGAATCTTTCTAAGCAGCCCTAGATACTTCCCCCGGGATCTCTGCCTGCGAAAGGGCTCAAGTTTCAGACTATCCGAGACTATAGTCGCAAGTGTTTGGTTTTTCAAGGTCAGTCCCTGCAGCGCCGCATCATAAGACGAGCGGTTTATCACAAGGGATGCCCGCTTCATGTTGCGCTCGACTGCTCCACTCATATATTGTTCCGGCTATTCATGGGCGTTGCATTAGTTGGCACAATTTTCGACAAGAGAACACGGCTAAGGGTTACGGACCTGGCCCTCAGGTTTAAATTCCAAGTTTGATTCGAGCTCTTTCATGATGGCAAGCATTTCCCCGACCGTTTCTTCAAAAACATTATACGAACGATTAAGCCTCTCCTCTATTCTCTTCTTAATACGTTTGTCTTGCCACAGCGGCCCAAAAGGCTCATCAAGCATCGGGTTTAGGTTAACCGGAGGTATAATTCCACTAAGCAGAAGCTCACATGTGTTATACAAGTTGCCTTGCTCTATCTTGAGGTTTCGAACGAGACTTCGGACGATTCTTACGTGACGGCGCCACGTGGATACGGCACTTTTGCCCTCTTGGTAGTGTTCGAGTGCCGAGATGATCAGAGGAATTATCCCTAGGACGAGGCCGACGGCCTCAATTCCCGACATGTTTAGTTGCGGTTTCCCCCTTTTCTCTTTTCTTTTTCCACTTTTAAATGTAGTATATAGGAATTAGGATAGGCGATGAGCAGTCAGTTCGCGCGCCAATAGACGTGTATTCTTTGGTTGTACCGGATCATCAGATGATTGGCTTAACCTGCATCGGAATGACGATGTACCGAGCTTAGCTCATCAAGCCAGCTGAACTCCCCAACGAATGCAGCATAATCTCAGCCTTGGGGCTTTGGCACGTCTGCAAAGACATAATAGCAATATTGATATGGCGCCTTTAATCTCTGGATATGTCGTGCAGTGCCTGCAAGATTTTCAGACTGCTTTGAAGTTCTCCTCACCTCATGATACGGCGCATCAGAATCTGCTTGATGAGTTCGCAAGGTTTAGGCTCTGGACGGGCAACATAGGTGCTCACAGGAAGGGTCGCAGCTCGCTTGACTGGCGTCTTCGAGATGCATCGCATCTAAGAGATCTAGTTGTTAACTTGCTAACGGAGATGAAGAATGCTCTTCATGAACGTGCGTATATTCCTCAAATACGAAGATAGGAATTGGCTCCGATCGTCCTCAATTCGTTTTGTCTGACCAGTTTACAGTGTTATCAGTGCTTAATACGACCCCCGATACCGAAAACATCTCTATAGGACACAAAAATGATACTACAACTCCCCTCGAATCCAACACCCCCGAAGCTAGCGATGATACAGAGATCCTCGAGATTGTAGAGGAAATCGCGGATATAGTTGGGTGCCTATTGAGGCTTTCGGTCTCTATTAGAAATCCAGCTCCACACGACCATTTCGTGTCATCCAAATTCATCGACACTTCCTATTTTGAGGATCATGATGTGAGACATGTTAAAGGGAAACTAGCCGAAATAAATCCTGCTTTAGCACAGCGACTAGGGAAAGCTATAACCCAAAGGCGACAGTACTTTAAATATCGCGAAAGGCATCATCAGAATCTGAGTGCAGGACTTGATCTTGGTCCGACAGGATCCGAAGCTGGGGTTCAAAGCACAATTGCATCATCTATTCCAACCGCACTCAAGGATATTAAAGGGAACATGGCAACTTCTAGGGTGCTGGAAGAAGAATTGTCAAACTCAGGTGTTTCGCAGACATCATACGCAACCTCAGGTCCCGAATCAGGACGACTCAAGATGCCACCGTTACCAAAACAGGCGGATGACGGTCCGTTTGAGTGTCCATTCTGCTATATGATGGTATCGGTTACTAACACCATCCAATGGAAGTACGTTATATCTACGCCAAGGTTCTTTAATTAACCGTGACGGTTAGATTACTAACAATTCCTGGCAGAAAACACATAAATGCTGATCTACGGCCCTACATTTGTCTTGAACCGGACTGCTTGACTCCCGAACAGCTATACACCAAGCGTCATGAATGGTTACAGCATCTGAAACAGAAACACTGGCGCACTTTCAGATGCCCCTATTCTTGCAAGGAACTAGACTTCACGTCGCCTAGTCATCTTGAAACCCACATACGACAGTCTCATCCAGAACTGTCAGCGCAAAGGGACTTGAGCACAATGCTTAGCTTATGTGAAAGATCCGGAGCTTGGCCAATGGAGAGCAAGTGCCCACTCTGTCAAGAGATATTACAATCCGAACGGGAATACGCACGCCATATTGGTCGGCATCAAACCGAATTGGCGTTGTTTGCTCTTCCTAAAAACGCGGAGGATGACGACGAGGAGGATGATGGGAGGGGCTACTTGGACAACTCCCAAAACTCTAATAGAGCCGAATTTCCAACTGAAGATGGTAGCGATTCCGAGAATTCCGATATGAGTAAGGCTGAGTCGGAAGCCGAACGCAATTTGGAGGAGGCCGAAGAGTTTGCTCTCTCCGAGCGAGATGCGCATGATAGGTTAGAAGTTGAACGTAAAGCGAAGGGTGGAAGGGCCAGAATAGAAGCAGAAGAACTTACTCCCCTTGAACGAGAGGTGCGTGTCGAGCGGGAAGCCGAAAGCATTTCTGGAGGGCAACTTGAGCGGGTTGTTGAGGAGGTCGGGTTAGAGGACCCTGAATCACTAACTTCTATGCCAAATAAAATAAGAGAGTCATTCTTACGCCACCTTCGTCGGAAATACCCCAAACGCAAAGCAGCTAAGAAAGCTGCAGAAGACGCGGAGTGGAAGAATAACGTATTTGCAGCGGCAGACCTCGAGGCGGAGATTGAAGCACGCAAGAAGATTGAGGATGAGTACGCTACTGCTGAGACTACTGAGGCTGGGGAAGATGTTGAGTGGAGGAAGAACGTGGAAGAAGAGGCAAAGCTTAAGGCAGAGATCAAAATCCGTAAAAGGATTGAGGATGAGAGGTATGCTGCTGCCGAGGCTGCCGTGGCTGCCGCAGGGGCGGACAACGCCAAATTGCTTGATTGATTCAAGTCTTAAATATTGTACAAGATATTAATTGTCTCTCTGGTAACCTTTTGAAATGTTATAAATAAAGTAAGTAAGCCCCCCCCTGTCACGGACCCCAGTCTTACGGGCCACCTAGCCACCAGTTTGCACCCCTTTATTTAAAGCTACCTATATAGCTAACTACTTATTAAATATAGTCTTAATTAATGTTTTTGACTTAAATACAGTTTTTTGCTTTTGTTTTCTTTTTAAATAAGGGCTTTCTTATTAAAAAAAGTTGTTTAAAAACATTATTTTTAAAATTTTTATTTTTGTAAATAACTTTTAATTTAAGCTTTTTTTTAGCTTTTTTAACATTAGCTATTTAAACGAATTATTGCTTTAAAGTAAGCTTAACTAGTTAGTAATGTTTTAATTTTAATAACTTTATAATTTTAGCTTTTAAAAAGTTTATTTTAAACTATAATTTTATAATTATAATATTTTGTTAGTTTAAAGCTTTTATAGCTTTTTTAATTAATAACCTTTATAATAACTTTAATAAACTAAAGTTTTTATAATTTAACTTTTAATTAAAATTTTAAAGTTTT
>JAPUUL010000846.1:0-13428 GCA_029590625.1 Lasiodiplodia mahajangana
TTGGTGTCGCTGCTGCGATGCTCTTGAGGTCGCGGCCTCGGTGTTGAGCGTGAGACCCGGCATCATTGGTGGAGTGGGGGNTTTCGTTTCCTCGAGGTGAGTCGCGCGCAAGATCGAAATAGCTATAGTTACGTAGTGAAGTTGAGGGAGCCTATATCCTTGATGAACAGATGCTCTTTGCCACAGAAATTCCGGGGTAACCTGGCGGATGAGCATGGAGAGAGGTAGGTATGTATGTAGATGGAAGCTCGCAAGATAATGGTTACATACTTAGGTAATTACTCCGAATAGAGGTAAGGCAAGTACCTACGGCGGTAGCCTGTGACGATTGTCGTCGAGGAGCTGAAGTGGTATCCTTAGTGGATCGAATCGATCTCGGGTAAAGCTCCGGTTGGCAGTGGGTCCTCCTTNCCCCCCGCAAGACAGCGTACAAGGATAAGTTATTCTATTGTTGCCAAGAGATCCGTTTACCTTATTACTAACCAATCATCGTGCTGTTTCCCAAATCTCGCCTCCTTCCCTATGATTGGCTCTCGTAGTATCTCAATAATGCCTACGGAGTATGAAGGTCGATCGAGTGTTCCTTGGTCTACTACTCTACGTTGTATTATATATATCTTAATATAAATTATATATTTGGTGTACTCCGTACCTAAAGTAGATATTCCATTCTTACTAACTACCTGTTACTAATGATGTCTCGGACTCTCCGCGTCTTTATGTCTTGCTTTTTTTTAACACCGTCTCCATAATACTAGCTATAAGCAGGTAGTTCAGATGTTCGGTAAAATGCTGTAGGTGCCTACGTAAATAGTTGTTGCCACGAGGTAGATGTGTTAGATTTTAAGACAAGATAACAGCTGTACAAGTTTCTTTTCCTGAAGCTGTGAGCATAACTGCCTGGACCCGCAAGGGTCTAGACCAAACTCCACCCACGTTCATACAAAACGTGGTTTATATATGGCAAGCGTAAACCACAAAACATAAGGTGGCAATGGAGGCATGCGGAATTAGATTTCTATGTACTTCCAGGTAAGTAATTTAGACGTTACAACACTTGTGCATAATTGTAGCCACTGAGCCTGTATACAAATGTAGATATATTCAGGGACGGATATAAGACAGCACGACAGGTACACCTGTATGTACCTAGGTAGGTTTAGGTAATTGGCTTCCATACTACTTCTACATCCAGTAGGAACTACATACATAGGTAGGTAGTGGCTACCCTACCAGTTAGTGTATGGGTTGGTCTATGGTAACACGGTGGCGGGAGGTAGTCACCCTCCACATCAACTTTACATACAACAGCTGGACATCCATTTATTAGGTACTTACCTAAGGCAGGACGCCCGAGATACCCGAATCAGTCCTCTTATCTCCTCACTACCGCTCATGTGGTTTCGTCCCATTTCCTCATACTTAAACTCGCTGTATTCTCTGCGAATTCTATTTCATGCCCCTCTCAACCTTTCCGACACTTGCTCCTAGATTCTAATGCAAGCATCCCACAAGAGACAGTTGGGTATTGGTTGTATCCCAGGAGTACGGACGGACGAGTGAAATCTAGGCCGGGCTGTCGCCACTTCATATAGCGTAGAGCAAGGAGAGAAGATTACATCTCTATGAACATTCCGCCAGCCGGCATACTATGAAAATCGGTTGTGTGCCTCTTTCGTACAATGGGCGGGCTCATTGAACGGTTCAGAAAGCCGAACTCGCCGATCGTTCCTAGAACACCGCAGACACACGACGCTGTGCACCAGCGAACCGCCTCTAGGGCACAAAACGTCACATCACCCGTCTTGCGGAATTTCTCGTATCCAACCAACATCACAGCGAGTAGTCCATCGCATTCTACGTCAGAACCACCTTCCACTTGGGACCAGCTGGGTGAGATATGCAATTTCTCATCTGATATAGCTTCGCGAACGCGTCCAAATAGGGCCGCTGGAATAGAAGATCCTTTCTTCTATACAACAGACCGTACACCATATAAGCAACTAGTCGACCTCGACGATGAGATAATTACGAACCACGGGGCCAGACACTCGACTGATTCAGTGCCTCTATTTGTTGGGCCGGTAGTAGAAAAACGCCAACGTCGAAGCACATTACTAGGGCTACCATCGTCTCAGGTACAGGCAACTTCTCGTTTCTAGAAGAGCGTCGAGAAATGTGAACCTAGGGATAAGGGCGAAAAACTTTATAGAACTTATTCAACTGGAGATCATATGATCTCGCAGAAGTCTTGCATTACTGCAAGACTAAAACGAAATTCTCTTGGACATCACAAGGCGTCTTCGTCACTTGACGCATCTCGGCTTCTCACCCGGCGGCCCGAAAGTGTTGACCGCCCTATGTCGAGCTCAGACGCGCCTTTGATTTACGGAAGTCCAACACGATCTCCAAGCACCGCAGCGAGGTCTATTGTCTCGCCTTTATATTTCGAGGGGGATAAACTTGAGGGTATGTTGGCAGATTTCGAGGAACCCATCTTCGCCCCTTACGCTCAATCTGGCCTACACGGTGTAAAAATGGGCACTTTTGACTTGCAGAATAGCCCTCAGAGGCCGACTTACGCAGAAGGTTTGTCCGGGGATCGACAAGGGAACAGTCATGCTTCGGAGTCATACAAAATCAAAGGAAAGGGGAAGGAAGGGAAAACCCGATGGCTCTCCCAATTGAAAGAATGGGTTTCGGTATCAGAACCTTCAACACAGGCGCTGAGAAATTATAAGAAAGACACATACAAAAAAGCCGGCATTGCACTTGGTGATCCACAAGCTAGTGCAAAACTGCATCTACCAGTTGCCTCGTTGCCACCGGACGCGATAAAGCCCGGAGGCCCTGGCCCTGAGCCTGAAGTGATCGCTGTCCGGAGAGCGATGCTGCGCAAGAAGGCACTTGAACCGTTACCTACGGCCGGAGTATCCCAAGAGTCACGGTCTAGCACAAGTCATTATTCCTTCTCGAGCAGTGCTACCGTGAATGCGATGAAGAGGGGTGAATAGAGCAAAATATCTGGCTAAATTCGGCCAGAAGTTATGCCAATTGCATCGCTGCTTTACTTGTTGAGTTGGGTCCGAGGTTGATTCGTATCAATAAATGCTTGTACTCACGCCATTGCTAGTGACTTTCTATGCACCATTTGCTGGATTCAGCTAGAAACACAGTCCTCATAGTTCCGAGGCAGATAATCTTGACGAGAATTATAATGTTTCACGGCTGATATGAGGACAAAGTCGGCAGGGCCCGGTCAACACCCTTTTACTACACATTTCAACACTTTCTATTATCTCACAGCTTGATAATTACATATATAGAATATCGAGGGGAATGAGAATATAAGAATGCAAATGAGGTCCGGTTCAAACAAGCAATTTAGATACCCAATCTATGAAAATTGTGCTTTTCATATGATTGACATCATAAAATTGCATACCCAGTTGAGTTTGGTCTTGGTAACCGACGACTAACCTTGTGATGTATTATCATGAAGAAAAAAGGAGCCAATCCTATTATACGTACTAGAATTTGATAGCTTATTTATCGTTATACTCGAGCGTAGACGCGCGCAGGATCATCTGATCTTAGCAAGACTAAATAAGTTTAGAGGTCAAAGAAGGTTCAACGGCTTGACTGGTTTAGTGGTGGCATTGAGCAGCTGACCGGCTGCTAGGAGATTGATGCATCATAAAACAATAGATTGTGGCATAATAGATGGGGTGATACCATCGTCAGGTGTAGGTGTAGCACAGGTCGATTTCGGGCGTTCTTGGCGTACTTGTCAAACCTTCTAAAGTGGGTAGATATTTAGAGTCCTAGTCATGACGTAACCGTTGAAAGCTCATGACAATGAAAACGGCATACTATTCCGTTGAAGGCAAAGTCGGAGCAGATCCTCCAGTTTTCGTAGGCATACTGTCGCGATACATTATATAATGATTGGCTCTCCTATGTCATTTTCACAAGGCGAATTCGTGTCGAACGAGAAGCTCGAATCTATTTAGATATTATTCGTGACTGACAGACTCTCCTTGTTGCGATATAGCAGACATCCCAGCGCCGCATCTAAATTGGTTCTTTTCTTTCTTTTCCTCCTTTTTTTTTTCTGGCTCAATTATCGATAATCGACAGGATGAAGAGCATCTGGGGAAGTTCTCGTGAAGAACAAAATGATGACGGTTCCGATCGGGCGTCTGCAAGAAACTCGATGCATGCCGAGCGAGATTCGGCGCCTCCTAACGAACATACCCGCCTCTTACCAAATAGGGTCGAGGGCACTACGTACCTAAGTCCCGATGACCCCGCGGTATGAATGTTTCAGTCAAGTTACAGTGTAGGCAAGATCGTATTAACTAGGGCTCGTAGGTCTCACCTTACAACCTCCGGAGTATTCGATTTACCAGATACCTCACTATTCTTTTCACTTTCGTCGCCTTCGCATGGTGGATCATCCTCCTCATCTCAACATTCGTTACACCACCAGGCTTACACATCCGGGGATCGGGATTTTTCCCCTTCAGTTATGCTAGTGTAGCACTAGCAAATCTGCTGTTTACATTGATATTCTTCGCGGTGCCTGCGAAGGCTGTTAGGGTGGCGAGTCTTATCTTGGGTGGTCTACTCTTCGTTGACGCGATTGTCTTGATCTCGGTGCAGCAGACAAGGTATGAAGAAGGATGGGTTGGTATGACCAGTGTATTGTGTAAGCAAAAACGAATTTGGCGCGTGTTGGGATATTGAAGGCTAACTTATATCACCAGGGGCTTTTGTTACAGTAATTTGGACACTTGCCACTGACCGTCTTGTTGAATGGGGGAAATATGAAGAAGAGGAACGGTTGACGGGGCGAGCGGAAACTCGTCGCACGTTGGGCGAGTGGGTTGCGGTTCTGGTATCAACAATTTCTATGGTGATTCTGGCAATCGTCGTATTCCTAATGACCTGCACATTATTCCTACGAGCCCTTGATGCTGGCTTAGTGGTGCCCGGGAAGCTGTACTGGGTTGATGGAGGCAAATATAGACTCCATGTCTATTGTTATGGTAACCAGACAAGCTCAGTATCATCAACGGTGCTACTCGAGGGCGGCGAAGGACCGGTTGAGAATGGTCTCTGGAATTTCGCAGACAATGCCGTCAAGAATGGGTCAATCAATCGGTACTGCTTCGTAGACCGTCCTGGTTTCGCTTGGGTAGGTGGTGCCTGGTCTAAGACGAAATTGCGTCGGCTAATGGAGAACAGAGCGACACGGCCCCATCACCCCTCTCTGCGGGTATGGTTGTAGAAGCTATTGACGAAGCACTGGTGCGAGCTGGGGAAGAGGGACCTTGGGGTTAGTAACGAATCAAACTAGGCATCGCGGCCCTGCTGATCAATGAATAGTTCTCATGAGTGCTGGCATCGGATCTATATACTCCCGAATCCTTTCCTCGCGTCATGGGAAGGATGTAAAGGGGCTACTTCTTAGTAAGTGATCCATGGGCCTAATATCCTTTCCGTTCAGCTACCTATTCATAAAGAGGCTCTACGCTTTCCGCAATACCTATAGATGTATCATTTTCAGAGTGGTAACAGCTAACCCCGGGCTATTGCAGTTGACCCATTACACGAAGAGTTTCTGAACGAGGTGGGTGCTCCAGGGCGGGGATTCATCCTTTGGCTCCGAGGCATCATATCGCCACTTGGGCTTGATCGCGTACCTGGAGCTGTGTTTAAGGGTCGAACTAAGGAGGATCGTGTTTGGGGGCGATCTGCTTACCAGACGGGCAAGCACATCTTCGCGAGGTTACAAGAGAATCTGGTAGCCGGTACTTTGTCGAAGCGCGACGTGGCCAGCAGCCGAGCAATACAAGACCCAGACGTACCGCTTACAGTCATTAGCTCTGGTGTCAAGATCCGCGAGGACAGCAGATGGGAGGAGAAGCAGAGAGATCTGAGTGGCCTGACACATCAGCTACGGCACTGGGATATTGCCAATGACGCACCGCACCGAGTCTGGGAAACGTTAAAGGGGCGCGAGCTCATTGAGAAGAGGTTGCGACAAATGGTGCATGGGTAAAGAACATGGTTATTATTCGACACGGGGTTGTTGGGTGAATGCATTTCAATAACACTGCGAGTTTATGAAGCGCTTAGTGGTGAATTACCGGTGGGTTCATGGGTACCAAAATTGTCCATTATGGTAACTTGGAATTGCGATTGATGATGGGATGTTTCTAGGAATGTAATTATGTACCGTATTTTACCTTGATATCTAGCAAATGACACTGTAGGAAATGTGGCTGAAGCTTAAGCTGGAGCCACATCACCTAGCTTTCGTGGCTCATGGCACTTAACGCGAAAAACGCGGGTCTTTCCTCGCGATACGCGTGTACCCGATAAGTTATACATGCATGTTACAGCGCTACACTTACTAATGACCGGTCTATCAAACAAGACCTACGACGTTCTCACGACTTCACCGATATTAAGAGGGGCATAAAAGAGCTGCAATTGATCAACCCCAACATAACGACTCTCGATCCATCGAACTTGCCTAGTGGCTGAAGATGGCTAGTTTCTTCGACATCAAGGCACGGAAAGCTGCTGCTGCCAGCGGTGCCTTGGCAGCAAAAGCAGGCGAGCCGAAGCAAGCTGCTAGGAAGCAGCCCTGGGTAGAAAAATAGTGAGCCGTCCTAATCCACCATGGGGAAACGATAACAGGAGACTGACGCATATACGTAGCCGACCGAAAACGCTGAGTGATGTTACAGCGCAAGATCACACAGTCAACGTCCTGCAGCGGACGTTACAAGCCTCTAATGTATACAATCCCGAATTCCCCGCCCTGAAATTTCCGTGCGCTCATGCAATTCCAGCTTCCTCACATGTTATTCTACGGCCCCCCCGGAACTGGCAAGACCTCGACAATCCTCGCCCTCGCGAAGGAGTTATACGGACCTGAGATGATGAAGGCGCGGGTGCTCGAGTTGAACGCCTCTGACGAGCGTGGTATTAGCATCGTACGAGAGAAAGTTAAAGATTTTGCGCGGATGCAACTTACGAATCCGCCACCGGGCTACCGAGACCGATACCCTTGCCCACCCTTTAAGATTATCATCCTTGACGAAGCCGATAGCATGACACAAGACGCCCAGAGCGCACTTCGTCGAACGATGGAGACATACAGCAAAATCACCCGTTTCTGCCTGATCTGCAATTACGTCACTCGCATCATCGACCCGCTCGCAAGTCGTTGTAGCAAGTTCCGCTTCAAGAGCCTAGATCAAGGGAATGCACGGAAACGACTCGAGGAGATTGCTGAAAAAGAAGGTGTTCGGCTTGAAGACGGCGCCGTAGATGCGCTTATTCGATGTAGTGAGGGTGATCTGAGAAAAGCTATCACGTTCCTGCAGAGCGCGGCGCGCTTAGTAGGCGCTGTAGAGAAAAACGAGGAAGAGGATGCAGATAAAATGGATGTTGACGATGATGGCGCCAAGATCATCTCCGTCAAGATTGTTGAGGATATCGCAGGCGTAATACCCGGCTCAACTATTGAGAGGCTACAGAAGGCCATGCAGCCGAAGTCAGCAGGGGCAACCTATCAAGCCATAGCGAAGGTCGTGGAAGACATGGTGGCGGATGGCTGGAGCGCCAGTCAGGTCATCACACAGGTAAGATTGAATTATTTATCTGAAATAGTCCCAGCTCCGTCTCTGACAGGTCTACAGCTTTATCATACGGTGATCAACGATGAACTCATTCCCGACCTTGGAAAAAACAGGATTACTCTGGTATTTTCTGAAGTTGATAAACGGTTGGTTGATGGTGCGGATGAGCATCTCTCTATTCTCGATTTAGCTTTAAGAATATCTAATATCTTAGCGGGTAAGGGATGAAGAAACGATACATCCCAAGGAATACATAAGCTATAGATTGGGAGCAACGTCTTTTGTAGGTACCATTGGTACTATTCACACAAAATCCCAGATACCTCGTGCATAAGCCTGCAAATCTATAGTACTTATGATCGAATCCCCTTGTGGACCTGGCTCTCGTATTAAAAAAAAAAAGCCTAAACGAAAGTACCAATACACTGTTAAGAACATAATACAAATTGGTCATAAGGACCCGCGTGATGGTAATGCGTTGTCGTAATACTAGCCAGAGAATAGTGCTAGTATTGTGCTTGTTGTAGCGCCAAAGCAATTCTATAGTTCTTCTTCCCATCTCTCGATTATAGTGGTTTGAGTAGTCATAACCCGGAGGTCGATTGATCGAAACAATCGCTAGCTACCAGTTTGCCACGGTGAACCGTTGATATGATAGAATGAGATTATCTTGTTCGGAAGACTAAGAGAAGCTCAAAATAATAACTAGCTATAAGATGATGGCCAGCCGATCCACCAGGCCACCAGACCACCAGACCAGTTGCCACCAGACCGTTGTGCAACAGTTGGTGGACGAACGGGGAATGGAACACACCGTGATGACCATTGTTAAAGTTCTCGATGAGCGGGTGCAGGCGTCTGAGTATAACATTGAGACGGTTAAACAACAGATCTCGGACAAGCACGACAAGGAGATCGCGACCCTTCGATCGACGGTTGCAGAACTATCAGACAAAGTGCAGAAACAACAAGAAGCAATAGATAATCTGACAAGCCTATTGCGAAAACGCGCAACAGCCGACAACCAGCAGGACAACGGTTCCAAGAGAATCAGAACATTGTTTTGACGAGGCAGCTCAACCTCGCCTGTCACCTTTCGAGGCGATCAAACTTAGTAAGAAGCACAATCTTAACTCAATGGTCTGATACGGAAAACCACCATCTCATATCCCGCAGGGCGCTTAGAGATTCAGAATGCCCAAGTACAATACAGATACAGTTTTCTTAGTCAATAGGCGCCAATCCCCGTCCTTTTCGCCAATCGGCACCAATCGGTAGTACTACCTTTCGATCGCACAGTCACCCTGGACGTTGAAGGCAATTCAAGTGGCGGCCAAAAGCCAGCACGCCCCTTTGGCTCCGTGACAGAAAAGTGGAATAACAGAGCTTCTTGCATGTATAAGATATAGGTACCAACTCGCCAATAAGAGTCACTGATTATCCGAGCTTAATACTGTCATTTGATGGGTTTATCTTGTATTGTTCAGTTATATAAGAAGCCCCGTTATTCCACATTTATGTCATGGAGCCGAACGTGCGTGACCGACGCTCATCGCCGAGGCTGGGTGTGGTAGGAGATGAATCTGTATCTGTATTGTAGTTGTAGCTTCGGTGGAGGACCCATACCGTGGTTACCGCGTTCTAACTGCTACTTATAGGTGTAGGTCTGACCTATAGGGGTCATGTGACAGTCTGCCCTTAAACAAGGGGAAAAATTCCGCGGTCTTGTAGCTAGGTGTGCGGCCAAGGGAAAATGCTACAGATGTAGCCCTATATACATTTACGTTTTCTTCTCAAATTTCTCGATTAGGTGTATATCTGGTCCCAATTCCTCGGGTGTCAACCTTTCATCAAATTCATGTCCGATTTCGAGTTCGCGTAGCGTTTCAGGGAATTTGAGCCTTCGGATGGCCTCCATCCTGTCGGCTGTGGTGGTCATGCTAAAGGAGTCGACTAGTCGGCCGGGAACGACGGTGCCTGGGGATGCCACGTAGCTCTTGGATGGCCCGATACTGATGTTTCGGTCGCGGAAGATGGTAAGGACCTCTCTGAGATCGTGTAGGTGATCTGTCAGTGTTGCAGACGCTAACATTATATTATTACAATACGAACGTGCAACGGTATCATTGAGCATGGCGTCCATCTGTCGCTGGACGTAGGCATTGCTGTTTTTGTAGAGCCCATTACGGCACAGGTGAAGGTGAACTGGCCCTTGTGGGTGGTGATCGTATACAACGACTGTGATTTAGGGTGTATTCGCCATTGGTAGTAGAACGCGGTGGCATCACGGATAGTTTGGATATCCTTGCCTGCGATGTGGGCAAGGATCTCATCCTGGGTCCTCACCGGGTATGCATCCCGAAGAAAGAACTTGTTGCCTGATCGTATATCTACGACCATTCTGCCCTCTCGCTTGGGTTTTCTGTTGTTGTATCGTGTGAGGTGTTGGGGCCTCTTGTTTTTCCCTACTGTCCTCATGGCTATGATCCGGTCCCTCGGATGGTCTGCGGCCTGATCATTTTACGGTCATAGAAATACTTGGTACACTGGCATACAGACTAGACCTCAGTGAGTACAACGCCAAAATCCACGATGTTGTGTCCGTGGATCATCTAAAACCGGCGCCCTTCGACGTATATGGTCGATCGCTCTCCCCCAGCCGGACCGATCAGGGCCACAGCTGTCTTGCAAGTAGGTATTGCATCTGCAATCGCCGTAGACATGGCTGGTGTAGTGGGGTTTTGGGGTGAGGATGGATCGCCAGCTTGCCGCTAGACCACTTTGAAAGATCTGGTTAAGGATCATATGCCACGTTGTATGATGAAGGGTCTCATGTAATTCCCTAGGGTTTGTGATAATGACAAGACCGCTATCGGCATGGTAACGGCGCGGGCGAAAACGTCGAGGTTCTCGGTGACATATTTCTTCGAAATCAATGGGAGAGACGTCTAATAATTAGCGCAGAACATTCCAGGGGTAGAGGTAAATTGGGTATCAATCGATCAGCATTAGTCGGATAACAATAATTATGAAATTGATACATACTTCTTGGTTTGGAAAATTCACCATAGTAGTAGTAGTAGTAGTAGTAGTAGTAGTAGTAGTAGTAGTAGTAGTAGTAGTAGTAGTAGTAGTAGTAGTAGTAGTAGTAGTAGTAGTAGTAGTAGTAGTAGTAGTAGTAGTAGTAGTAGTAGTAGTAGTAGTAGTAGTAGTAGTAGTAGTAGTAGTAGTAGTAGTGGTAGTAGTAGCAGTCAGCAGAGCAGCCCTAGTGTTAGTGTTGGTTGTTAGTGTTGGGTGTTGATGTTGATGTTGATGTTGGTAAAAATCCGGAATATCAAAAGTGAAGGAAAGTGCTATGCATATATAATTATACTTTGATATTAAAGTTGAAAACGAGACAGGCGAAAGTGCCTTATATCAAAATTCAATAAATGTTAAGGTATGTCAAGAGTATAATCAATGTAAGTTGAGTGTGTCATGCCTTGGTTGAATAATGAAAACCCCCATCGTCAATCACTCATTAATACGGCCTAGGTTTCCATCGAGAGCTGACCAGATACTCTTCTGGTCATCCTTTGCACTTCGTTTTTCGCTGCGTTTTTCAATACTAGCACTGCTCCTCTCAACCCGCCCTAAAAATTCTACATCTCCCTCCACAGATCCTGCCTTGACATCTCCTGGTACCTGCAGTGGCCCCTTGTTTTGGAGCATCGAGACTTGTTCTAACGCCTGCATTGCATCTTCAATAGATAACTGACCCTGATCAACTGCCTCGGCGACGGCCTCCAACGTTGAGATTTTGGCCGAGTCCGCTGCAAAGAGCCAGGGCTGTATCTGCTCTGTGATAGAGGCGCTTTTTGTTGCCTTGGCGAAGCTCAAACTTGAATGTTGTTGTTCGGATTTCGGGGGTGCATATTTTGATAGCAGCTTGCTCTCCTGTGTAAGACGTCGCAGCGCCTTTTTCGTTTCCTGCTGCTGTCGTGTGACTGTGGCGTTAATGTGTGCCTTTTCTTGTACGAAACCNTTTTTGTTCCCGTGAAAGTGCCTGGAGTTTTTCGAGATAGGGTGTCAGGAGGTAAGTTTGCGGCTCAGGGCCGGCCGACAATGGTACGCTTGTATCAAATTCTTGTACATTCTGCTCTGGTCGTGGTAAATCTTTGAGCTGGCGTAGCTGGGAGATTGAAGCCATGATCTGTTTGCGCAACTCGATGTGCCGTTTGTACTCCTTCTCGATGTCGGCCATTTGTGCGCTACGATCACGACTCTTGTTTTCATTCTCCTTACTTGGTGAACTCTCTGCCTCTTCTGACTCGCCTTCGCCTGCTTTGCTCAACATGGTCTCTATCCAGTTCACAAGCGAGTTCTTGACCGCATTCAATGCCGCTACTTGTGTTTCGGGGGGTAGATCCTTAGGGTTGCTAGGATGTTTTGCTTTTAGCTCTTCGAGCTTGCGCCGGTCATGGTCGAGGACCAATTTCTGACGAAGAGTCGCTTTGCGGAGTCGCGAGATCATATCCTGGGCTTCTCGATCAGGCGCCTCTTGATCTTTAGTGAATCCCTCAACGAGCTCCTTTGGCAGTTCTGGGAAGGGAGCACAATCTCTGAACATGACATTTGGATCGAGGAAATCCAGAGCTGCCGCGGGTTGCCGGCTGAGTTGTTCATAGCACTTATTTAATGCTTCTAGTCTTTGCCGCTCTTTCTCCAGCCTGCTGCATTCTAGCTGCTCTTCGAGGAGTCTCCTCTCGGTATCTGCTCGGGTTGAAGAAGGAGCAGGGGCAGCAGCAGACACGGCGGTTCTATGTTCGGCTCGTAGCCTTGAGAGCTCTTTCTGCAGCTTGATGTTCGTTTGCACTGCCTTGCCGAATTCTCTTTGCTTATCATCAGGAGCGTCTGAAAAGGTGAAGGGTTTGTCAGGGTCGATGAGATATATAGGACTGCTCAGTTGCTCCTGTCCTAGACTTTGAGCTAACCCTTGAGCCATGGCCCGTTTTTCAGCCATCAGTTCTGCCCTAGGGCGCAAAAGCCGCTCTATAGCTTCACGAGCTTGCTTAGCAGCAAGCTGTTCCATCGTCGTTGTGTCCATGGTGACCCCCTGATCCCTGATTCATTGGCTCGTGCTAATTAAATTATGTTTTCTTAAAAAAAAAAAAAANAAAAAAGAATTNGTACTGGTGCTGGGGAGACGAACCGCGTAGAGAGAGAGAGATGCACGCTTATATTTGTTAAACGTCACCTATTGTTTACTTCTCAATCATTCTACCATAGCAACATGTGATTGACAATGTATAGACGGGATGATTTGGGTTAGCTGTGATGTTAGGTAGCCCGGGTACCTAAGGTACCTATATCCTTAGGGGGAATATATAGGGCTCTACCGCTGTGATAGGCTTTTGTTGTGGCGGGACGCTCGTCTCATTGGCTGTAATGCAATGCGCACGTCCCCACTACCTGTCACTTTAGCTTCTGGTGCTTTTGGTGATGGTCGTGTCTACCTAGTATCTGGTATCTTAAATTTTTTGTTCGGGCGTGTAAGAAGCTCGCCAAACATTATCCATTCAACCTTTTCTCGCGCAGCCGACGAAGAGCGCACTACCTTTCCTACGCAATACTCAGATGATTTAATTGCTACCTCGAACGGCGCCCACGTCCATTGGGCCTACAAGTAGCTAGGACCAGCCGTCAAACCATCTATCATCCCACACGCCACCTCCCGCAACTACCTACACGCCTTTCGAGCGCCCACGGAGCGCTCTGAGCAGTCAAGATG
>JAPUUL010000847.1:0-13427 GCA_029590625.1 Lasiodiplodia mahajangana
GGCCAGGGGCGTGAGGCTCTGCCCGGTGCATACGGCGTTCATCGCGTACGGGTTCGCCCCCAAGAGATTCAGAGCGGTCTCCACGTCTCGGTGATGTAACTCGTGATGCGTTACGGTCTCGGCTATCATCTCGAGTGTGCCGGCCATCGTTCAGCATTGCAACACGGGCTGGATTCATTGTGGAGGAGCGATCGTCAGGACGATCGGCATTAATCAGCCGAGCACGTTCAGGATTGACAGTTGGTCCAGGAGACTCTGATTGCAAAGGTGGTGGCATAGGCTTTACAGAGGCAGCGATTTCTCGACCATCTCTACTAGCATCAACGCCTCGGGTTGTAGTTACTCCTAAGGAGGCCCTATCCCGTGTTTGATGTAGGTCACGATCTTGCGGGCTAGATTCTATTCGCCGGGTAGAGTCGGGGCGATGTGATCGGTCCCTATCCGACCTATGAGATTCCCGGGCAGGTGGTTCCGGTGCCCGTCGATCGGGAGCTTGGTAGTCCCGTTGTCTTGATGGGCGAGGGTCCTCTGGTAACCTAAGAGGTCTTGAATCACGCAAATCCCTCCCATCTCTAGGCCCCACGTCTCGGGGCTCTCTACTTTCCCTTGGATCTCTTGGGTCTCTGTGGTCTCTATGGTCTTTATGATCACGAGAATGTGTCGTTTTTATCGTGCCAAACTGATCATGAGTAAAGTGGGCTGGAAAAGGCACTTCTGGTCGACTTGGTAGACCATGCATCCCGCCTGGCATTGAGGCTAGGCCCGATGGTCGTCCTGATTCAGACCGTCCGGTTGGGGCTGTTACAGAAGAATTGGGCACTATTCCCGGAGTTGAGGGCCTGCTGGGGACGGGCTTTGTATCAACCTTCTGAGCCATGGACAGCGGACCTTTATGTTGTGACGACGAAGGACGTATGAGAGATGCATCCTTTGGATTAGGTTGAGAAGAATTTCCATCTCTAACTTCGCCATCTTCTTCCTCACCACTAGGCTTCGTTCGTGTAGACGCACTGCCATTGTGCGAGACATCGTCAGCAATATTCGCGATAGTTATTGTTTTCTTTTGGCTCACCTTGTAGACTGTGGTTTAAATTCTGGAGCCACTGGCCGGAGAGTTGAAGGCTGCGACGATTTGCTAGTTTCCGTGTTTTTCTTATCGTCCGTAGTATCGCCACTCTATATTTAATTAGAACTATTCCACAGTCCCAATTGATCGTAACTTACGGTATTAGGCCGAAATTCCTGAACCATAACCCATTTAGTCGAGCGTTTCTTAAGAGCGGAAATTGCAGTGTTCGCAGTAACTGCTAGGTCTACCCGATGACTCTGGCCATCATCACCATCAGACTTAGTGGCAGCTTCACGCTCAGCGATCTTAGCAAGACTGGTGTTCAACTGCCGGCCCATGAAGTCTACCGAAGGGAAATATTCGAGACCAGCCTTTAGGATTGTAATCGCATTCCGAATATGCATCCATTCAGTATCGCCGAGACAAGTTTTGAGAGCTGTAAAGAGGTTCCTATGCCATGTCCATAACAGATCACGGAATTCATCATGGGCCATGAACGTAAGTGGCTTTCCGTTTTCGTCTAACGTGGTTGCGAAACCAAGTCTACCATGGCTAATAGCCTCTTTTTCATAGGCTTCTCGTTTCGTGTGCCAGACAGACAGCTCACCGAGAGTAAGCTTGATGAAACGACCGAGGAACTCAGCTTCCCGGACTGTACAACCAAAAATCATAGACCGTAGTCGATTAACATTGAATAGACGATTGTATAGACTGGACAGTTTGAAGTTTGCAACGCGATTGAAATGCAGGAACCGGATAATGCGATGACAGAAATCGGCATCCCCAGGTGAGAGGAGCGTTCGAGGTAATAGACACTCTTCAATCAAGGTGTCGACAATTGAATCAGCCTTGGCAGAAGAATCAAACCATATTGGGCTCTGTTTGATGAGTAGAAGCTTTGTTTTCGTAACCCTTTCTTTGCAAATACTCGCTTCATCAGGGAGTTCTTTGGAAAGGCGTTCGATAGCAGCCATCTTTGCCTCTTTTCGATTTGCGCCACTACGGCTCATATCGCTCCGATCCCTCTTCAGCTCATCGCGTTCCCTGTCTAACTTGGCGAATTCGCCTTTGTAGCTATCTATTGGGACATCAAGGTCGCCGGTTTGGAGGGCCCAAAACAAAACAAAAAACTCTGGGCTGATCTTGTTCCATATGCTCGGTGGACGCAGGGGTTTGACAGCGTCGATGATAGGGTTAAGGACATCGAGGAAACGATCTGAAGATTGGCTTTGGGTGATCGAAGCCGGTAACTGCTCAGAGGAGTTCTCAGTCACTTCTACACCATCGGTCAACGTTTGTTCTGTAGTGATAAGCCCTGTCGAACCATCACTGGCATCCATTGTCGCATCTCCTTCACCGTCCACTGCTTGCTTGACGGGCACTTTATCACCTGGGCCTGTTAAATAGTATGTGAGGCTGGCGCGACCTATCAGGAATGCAAGGTTGGCATCAAGTCCCAGATCGGTCATTAGTGAAGGTATGCTAGGCACCCGTGCATCGAAGTCTTCCGCAGATAGATTATGGCGAAGCAACTCCATGTACTGTACAAGAGCTTGCTGAGAGTCGTCGACTACAGTTGCTAGGTATTTAATGTGTGCCTCATCTTCGGGTAGTTGAAAAATTGCTGATTGTCGGTATTGTGCCATATTTATAAGTAGTTGTGAGGCCATATTAGTCTGAAGCAAGGCTTTCATAAGCCGAGAGGCACTCTTCTCAGACTCGTAACGCTTATCGCCCAACCCGATGAGCGTTTGACGTCGAAGAAGTTCGCCGCCACTGAGGGCGGATAGCTGACCATCCGTAAAATCAACGTCAGGGACAATGCCAGCCATAGAAGTGATTAACTCTCGAAGAATCACCAGATCAGTGGAATTGCCGGCTGCCACCTGTTCGTTTACATATTGAATCACTGGCGTCGAATCCACATTCTCGTATCGTCGGAAAACCTTTCCCGAAAATTTAGAGAGAGCTTGTAACCACCGGCTCGTAAGAAGGACGGAGGTCTCTTGTGTGCGGCTTCTTTGCTTCCCACCGAGAGAGCTAAGAAGCGACCAAACCAAGACATCATGACCCAACTCCGTAAAGTACTTTGTACATTCAACAAAGGCTTCAATAAGATTGGTATAAGCTTCGATCTGATCCAGTGCAACTTTGCATACAACTCCGGGAGATGACAGAGCAATCTTGGCAAGCTTCTTTGCGGACATGGGAATATTTTCGAGTGATAATCTTTTGAGAGTTGCAAGTGTATCCGACCTAGCAGCTTTGAATGCTTGCTTCATCGCTTCTAACCGTGATATTGATCCTTCGTAGCACTCGGCGTAAATGGTATATCGAGTTTGTGTCGGATAATTCTTGAGGAGGTCCCAGACCGCTGCAACGGCGTCAACGTTGGCATTAGTAAGGCAAAGAGATGGAACTAGAGTTCGGCGGAGCAAATCTTGCCAACGCGAAACATTGTGTGAGGAGTTGTCCTGTGCTAAGCTCTTAACACCGATACTCGCTATTTTCTTGACAAGCGTAGGATCTCGGCCAATGTTGACCCCGGAAATATTGAGGAACGTGTGACATAGCGTAAATAGGTCATCAACTGTCTGGCAGACGGGAACATTATCGGACCACTCGTCAAGATAAAATCGGTATAGGATACCCTTGCTAGTACCGTCCGCATGCGGCCATCTTAAAACCTTGATAGGTGAACCCTCTACCAATCTCAAGTTACCCTTTGGCATCCCAGCCTGATCTTGGGCTAGGTCTGGTTTAACGATTGACACAGTGGAAGTAGTACTGATAGGTCGAGAGTCTTCGTAGACCTTGTTGATAGAATGAACTAGAATGCGGTTGATTGCAGGGTAGATCTCGTCTGGGTAAGCTTCAGGGAGCCAAGGAAATCGGCCAATGATGAAGAGGGCTTCCGGAATAGCACCAACGACAAGAAGATGGGAAACAAGGTCCGCCTTTTGGGCCTCTTTAGGCTCTGGCAGGGTTGTTTCGTCCTCCTGGATCTGGCCATTCGCTTCTTGAGCTTTCCCATCAGCTTTGGCTGTATTAGATTCGCGCACTTTTGAAGTTGCGGGAAGTGTGTCGTCGGTTAGTGCGCCGGCCATGAGCAGCGCATTTGGGGCACCTCCTTGCCTAGCATTCCTCTCCTTCTCAGCAAGTTCATCCTCTCGGCGGCGTCTAAGTGCGTCCATATCCTCATCCGCAGGCCACAAATGTGTGTACAAATCTGCTAAGGAAATAAATCCTATCTTGATAAGAAAAGCAGCCAGATAGTATAAATTGGCCGGCAACGTTTCGCCTTTGTCTCTAGCGTCGGAGGTATAAAAGCGGAATTTGAAACCGAGCAGTTGAGCGGCAACCCGGTTACCACAAGGCGGCAGCGTTTTCGTAGTCTGCATCCATTCAAACGTCGAATCATAACTCGGATCGGATTCAGAAATGCTATCTCGTAAGCGTTGAAGTTCCGTATCTTCGATCCGCCTTCCCCCCAGCTCAAAGAAAGCATCAAGGTGTACCTCTCGAGCTCGATCCCAAAAAGCAATATCACGCTCATGAGTCCGACCTTCGAGCTCAGACCGCAAGTCTTCCACGTTGATTTCTTCGTTCTGAGGTAGGGCCCACTTCGGAAGTCCCCCTGCGAACAGTTTTTCTGCATGTTCGATTTGATTACGTGGCCACCATGAACTTATTCGGAGTAGTCTGGTGAAGAATATCAGGTTTCTCAACATTGTTGCAGAGAAAACGTCAATGACCACATCAAGAACGCGGCCAACGTCTAAATCAAATGTTCCAATCAATGCTTTGATACGTTCCCAACTTGCTTGAACAAGGGCGAAATCATGATGCCCCTGGGACTGGTATGGCGTTCGATATAATTCTGCGGCCAGTTTGGAATAACCCTCCGACTCCTCTCTTAGTAGATTATAGTTTGCTTGGCGATAAAGCTGGTTAGTGGCATACTTAATCCCGAGTTTGACGAAATTTTCCCGTATCAGGCCAAGTTGTTGGAGAGCCGGTGCATCAAGTACTTCACGCACAAGTTGTGGTGGTAATTCGGTCGTAGCGATAAACTCTCGAAACTGAGAGGTAGATGCCGCATCATTTGAGTCGAGGAAAACGGATATGGTGTCCAGGAACAGAGTCTGGGCATCGAACGTGAAGTTGGTTCCAGAGTCATCCTCGGTTGCAGGCCCGAGAATCTGTTTCATACAACCTCCAGCGTCACTCGGAGTAAGGCAATTCTCAAGCACGGCACGTGTGAATTCTTGAGAAATAGTGGAGATTTCTTCAATGTCTTCGTCGCTTCTTGACGTGATTCCGTGTTCGATAACTTCCTGGCGCCCGCCTTGATGCCACGTAGATAAACGGGCTTCAGTCAGGATTAGATAGTTATAATTACTTGAGGTAGGCATTCGAGGAGGCTGGTTAAGTTGTTGTGCGGCGGCCGGAGGGGGGGGCAGGATCGTGGGAGGCGCAGTCTGTGATGAGGAGCTTGAGGGCCGAGCNAACAGCGGGTGAGGCAGGGACNTCGATGGTTCGAGCCGGCCCCAACTTGTGCTCCTGAGGAATCCCGGCGCTCTGTGTTCCGCCTCATGTTTCTCCCGCCGCCAGGACCGCGACGATGCTGAGACCCATCCTGGTAATCTCTATCATGTTGGCCTAAGCCTGAATCCGAAGGACGATGGGGTGCTGGCCGGCTGCCTGCCTCTGAGACCCTTTCGTTGCGCTTCCGTTTCGGAGGCATATTGGGCTTAAAGTTAAGACTACGCGATAAAGTTGGTCATTTTGAAGATTATAGTTGGAGGATGATATGGATGCTGACGTAGGAAGGACGCAGTAAGATGGAGTGTTGCATCGACTAAGAGCTCCCTAAGTTTGATGAGAGGCCTTGCTAATAGATGTCGGGGTGCGCCGTTGGTTGGTTGATCGGTTTGTTGTTGGTATCGATCGGGATTATCGAGACGAAGAAAAATTAAAGAGTCGGTCGGTTGAGACGGTAGGGTGGTAGGGTTGAATGAATGAAATGGCATACATGTATGAAGGAGTGAGGAGGACAAAGAAAGTTGAAGGTGGAAGTGGGCTAACTCTTGGGTCTGCCAGCGACCATCGTCATTCCAAATGTACAACCATCCACGTGCACAGGAGCTGTACTGGAAGGCAGTTCGCGAGGGATGAGAAAGCGGCTCGTCAAGTAGGCGCTGGTGGCTGAAGTTGTGCTAGAAGTCGTGCGGGCGTTTCTTTCCACGCAGAAACTCGTCGCGTGTTGAACAATCAAATGAGGCTAACCTGTAATAAATGGAGTGGAGAACAAGACGGCGAACGAACGAAAGACGCAGCCTCGTGGAGCTTTGACCAAGAAGCTAGGTACTTGTACATATGTATGTAGGTGGACACTACATTAAATAGGTACATGTAAGTAAGTAGGGTAGGTACTTAATGGGTACGGCAGATTAGGGGTTCCATTGAGGCATTAAGCCAGGCACATCAGTACATTGATATTCGGTATATTCCAGGTATGTTGATTGGGGGCACCCGCATATGACTCAAATTAAACTGGGGTAGGTACATATGTGTGTACAGCAAGGTAGGTTGGCGATAAATCTCCGGTTATTGCCATTGGTTGGTTGCTCTACTTATGTAAGCCAAAATTTCTCATTTCGTCCCAGAAAGCCAGGATCGAGGTACAACGGTAGCCATAGGAGGTACAATGCATGTAGGTAAAACGTATACATGCAATTTCACGATGTGTAATAGGTAATGTTAGATCTGTCGGGATTCCATTTCTAGGGATTTGAACTTGCTACAAACGTCGCCACTTGACAGAAACCGGAGTTTGAAGTACGAAGGGCGAAACTTATCGTGAAGCCGAGAGTACACCGTGCTATACCGGGTTCCGCCTCCGCTTTGCAGACAAATGCCGACATCTAGTGCGTGGTTCGCATTTATACCATTCATATGATGCTATCACCGTTATAAAATACATTATTCCCATTCAAACTCTCCCTCAATAGTCCACCAAACCCGGACGACAAAAATTCAAGCTACTGAATTAGACAACACAAACCCTTCATATCACCACAATGACGTCTCAGGACAGTAACAATACCGGCTCTACGCCGAAGTATAGTGAGTCATTCCTATACCTTCTTTCATTCCTCTCAGTCTTCAGTCGACCCATTGTTCAATGAAAAAGATTCAAACTTGGAACGATGGCTAAACTTTTCGTAGGAAGGATCCAGGAGCAATCAGAGAATCCCTTTGCCTCTCTGATCCCAGACCAACAGATTGCCATCATTCCTAGCTTCACACTAGAATCAGGTGTCACATTGCACAATGTGCCGTTGGCTTACACAACGCGGGGAAAGCTGTCCCCCAATGCTGACAACGTCATGGTAATCTGCCATGCTCTGACCGGCTCAGCGGATGTCAGCGACTGGTGGGGTCCGCTCATCGGAGGTCCTGGCCGTGCGTTTGACACTTCGAGGTTTTTCGTCGTGTGTATGAACAGTTTGGGTAGCCCGTACGGTACAGCGAGTCCAGTGACAGCCAAGGACGGTGACCCTGAGAAGGGCAATTACGGGCCGGAGTTTCCATTAACGACCATTCGTGACGATGTCAAGTAGGTCCCCGATCGCCCACGCCGGATTGAGGTCAGTCCTTGCTAATACGATGTAGTCTCCATAAACTACTTCTTGACGAATTGGGTGTACGTGAAATTGCCGCGGTTATCGGTGGCTCTATGGGGGGTATGCTCGTTCTCGAATGGGCATACTTTGGCAAAGATTATGTCCGGTGTATAGTGCCCATCGCAACATCGAGTCAACACAGCGCATGGGGGATTAGCTGGGGCGAAGCTCAACGCCAAAGCATATACGCCGATCCGAAATATGAGGATGGCTATTATACGTTCTCCGACCCGCCTGCTACCGGCTTGGGGGCTGCTCGAATGGCTGCTCTTTTAACCTACCGAAGTCGGAATTCATTCGAGGCTCGATTTGGGCGGAACATCCCGGATCCAGCCAGGCGTCAGACAATCCGTGAAAGGCCGCGGCCAGCCACACCATCCGAGGCCCATTTTCAGATCCACAATGACGGCCATAAGACGAAGAGGTTGTCAGCTAATAGTAGCCGAACGAATACTCCATCCCAAACGCAAACGCCCAATTCCGATGAAGCCGCTAGCAGGTCCTTAGACCCCCAATTCACTGGCCCTAAGACAGACAGCTTGACCGGGGGGGGATTCTTTCCCTTCCTCGACATATTTCTCCGCCCAGTCCTATTTGCGGTACCAAGGAGAGAAATTCGTGAAGCGTTTCGATGGCAACTGTTACATTGCCATCACTAGGAAACTGGATACCCATGACATCTCTCGATACCGTGCTGAGAGCATAGCGCAGGCGTTAGCCTTGATTGAGCAGCCTACGTTGGTTTTGGGCATTGAAAGTGATGGGCTTTTCACCTTCGCCGAGCAAGAGGAGTTGGCAGAGCATATCAAGAATGCCAGGTTGGAGAAGATAGATAGCCAAGAAGGCCATGATGCATTCCTGTTGCAGTTTGAGCAGGTCAACAGGTACATCCTCGAATTCTTGAACGAGATAATGCCGGATATTATGAAGAAAGAAGGCGAACACGTGGAGGCGGCAAGCGTCGGACAGCTTTTGAAATCCAGTACTTTCGGAGAGGCAGAAGTCGAGGACATCACTGCATGGTGAGGATGGAATCGGAATGATAGAAACCACCGTTTAACATAGATTTTTTGACCAACTAGTCAACGATGAATTTTTAGAGCCAACCTAGCCCACCTACCATTATCTGAGATCTCGCCCTCAAATGTTCCATCTCCATCAAACCTTAAAAGTAATAACTTCAGGCACGCCTTAAAAAGATCTCATTGCCGACACGGCTCTTTGGATGCAGCCTGAATAAATTGATAGTTCTCATAAAATATGGCGATACATGATCCGATGTTTGACGCGTGCATCAACGAGCTGTTCATTGGTGGTTCAGGCTGTGGTGGTTCTCGCTTGCGTTGCTCGAGTTCTAGAAGGCTTCGATCGGATGCGCATGCACACACACACCACGTGCGAAAGGCGTGTCTTATTCCGTACCGGCAATTGGCGCTGCGAGGTTGTGTAGGTACTTTTCTTACGTCCTCTTATGCGTACGTAGTGTCTGTCCATTGCAGGAACACGGTGATCATACATAGTGTAATACTATATTTTCAGCTGGCCGTTAGCACAGCTCGCTTGTGCGCATTCGATCGGGATAAAGTTTCGAGATTTCTTGGGCTGACCGAACTGTTGCCTCGATCAAAAGTCCTTCCTGCTCGGGTCTTACACCACCGCCGTAACGCCCACTGAAGCCTTTGCAAATGGTTCTACTGTACTAACTCCACCAGGAAGTAGTACCTACATCACGAACGCTAGCGAATGCCCCTGCCTGGGCACGTTGCGCAGGATAAAACTCTAATTGGTCTGCACCCCTGGAAGCCTAGGTCGGGACGTGCCTAAGGTAGGACTTTTAGCACCTGGCGCGCCTAGGTCTAGCCTGGTGTAAGCATTGTATTACCAAACCCCTGTGCTAGCATCGGCCCCGCTTTCATCCCATACAATCGGATCTGAATCCTTCCCAGCTGGCCGTGCACTAGAGAGATAGACTCGGAACGCCAACACGACGCTAGAATCACGGACAGCCTTCGACATGTTGGTTTCCAGGAGATTCATGCGCCATACATACACATTACGCAAGTATGGTGGCGACATTCTTCACGCCTATTTGCCACTTATGCTATGCCTACCCATGCTTAAGGCGACTAATGACACTGCGGTAGGAGACATTGTTAACAATCAACCCAATATGGAAGCATCTACTTAACCTATCTGATGTACATAGATAGACGGTTGTCTTCAATCGCACGTCTTGATCAGCTAGTGAGGACATCCGGCCGATCCTGACAATGGCGCCATATAGGCAGGCTCGGGATGCTATTATTTTTAGTTCCCCAGCCGGTGTGTCATTGCCTTCTAGAAGAAGTTAGGTGAGACCCTAGAATCTGCTGAATATGGTTTGCTTTTTGTCAAGGTAGACCCTACGCAGCACATATCAAGGAACTCTACTAAACGTCGACATCGACGATGATAGAGGAAGAATATGTAAGTAGGGAAATGCCACTGACCGACTGACTGTTCGCTCCTGTACAACAGTACTCGGTCAGCAAAAGGCTCCCTCCACCGAAAAGAATGAATGCAGTGATGCTGCGCTGTAACACAGTATCGAGCACCTCGGACGAGAATCTTAAATGCCAGTATGGGCCGGCCAATACTACCGTACCTCGGCCGACACGTAATGTATGTAAGTAAAGCAACGGGAACAATCGTCTTGGCCCATAATGCGCCGCACGCTTTTACGTAGCCATGGCCATATTAGGTATCTGGCTAGGCAGTCACCCATCTTCATGTCACGCTATATTGGGGTCACTTAGGGCCAAATCGACACAACCAGCTGCTGTGACCCGAGCACGTTTCCGAAAGTAAGCTTTAGGGGCGTGGGGCACAAGTAGTATTATTCAAGCGTCTTCGGCCTGACAGGTAGGCTTATAATGCTGGCCAAGCACTCACAGCGGCCGACAGTATGATTCCGATGGAGCTGTTTAACCCATCTCTTCTGCTCTTCCTGGGGGCCAGGGCCAAGTAAACAGGGAGGCTTCGAGGACCTACTATTCATTCCTATCTACGGTACATTATTGGTCAGACTCTCAGTTGCCCTGTAATCCGGCATCTCTGCCGTACCCTCCTCCAGCCCAGCATACGCCCGCGCGATTGGGTCATCAACTGTGTGCAAGTCGTATTTGCTTATTCGCATCCTTCTCCGCCGTCTCCGGATGCATGAGGCTTAGTTTCTGCCCAGAATCAAGCGTCTTCCTTGTCTATTCTTCTTACTCCTTCTATTTCCATCAGATTCAGAAAACAGGCGCTCGAATCCTTCCCCCATCAACAGTATACAACTACTTGGGCATTCGTAGATGTTGCGGCTCTGTCGGTTTGACTAGAACACCACACAACTTGCGACTTATCCTCCAAGGTTCCATAGGCTGAGGCCGCCTTTGCCAAGTACTACACCATGAATATCGCGTAGCCGGCTTCGATGCGTCCTTGATACTTTCTATACGGTCATGGCCCCGACGCTTATACAACTTCTCATTCATAGTCTAAATACAAGATCAAAAGAACGACGAAGCACCGGGTCTCCACGATGGAGACTCTGCCAGAGCCGATGAGCCCCGTGACATACGAACGTACGTATGGGGGCAACCGTGCTTTTCACAACTTCTTCAACGATTTTAGTCACATACAGGACCCAAACTTAAGGCGGCGACTCGCATTGTCCGAGATTGATAAAATTCCTTTCGGCCTGTATCATGTAAGGGCTGTACTCGTTGCTGGTATAGGGTTCTTCCTCGACTCGTACGACATATTCGCCATTAATCTTGTGACGACGTTACTCGGTGTGGTTTTCTGGCAGGGGGCTCCGGGCGATGCGATCAATGAATATGGGGGCAACAATGGCGTTCTGCCGACTCCAGTAAGCCAAGCGCTGAAGACGTCCACCAGCGCCGGAATTGTGATTGGGCAAGTCGTCTTCGGCTGGCTCGCCGATAAATATGGCCGACGGAAGATGTATGGAGTTGAGCTAGGAATTATCCTTGTCTCCACGCTGTGCTGCTGCCTTGTTGCCGCCAGCCAGGCTGTAAGCTTCACGGGGCTGATGACCTTCTGGCGGGTCATGATGGGGTAAAGCATGCCATTTCTTCACGACGCATAGTTTAGGGTTTACTGACAATGATATTAGTATTGGGATCGGAGGCGATTATCCCCTTAGCTCAGTAATCACTTCGGAGTTTGCGCCAACAAGATGGCGAGGCGCAATGATGGCGGCTGTCTTCTCCATGCAAGGCATCGGCCAGCTCTTCGCCGCCATTGTTGGCCTCATTGTCACGGCATCGTTTGGCGGTATCTTCAAAGACGCCACGGGCATAGGCGATTGCGATTATACCTGTCAAACAGCTGCAGACCGCTGCTGGCGCATTATCATTGGTGTGGGAGCAATTCCGGCCGTGTTTGCCTTGTATTACCGTATCACGATACCCGAAACTCCGAGGTTCCAGTTCGATGTTGCCAAGGACGTAGAGAAAGCAGCCGCTGATATCAAGGCATATTGCGCCTGCCAATCTGAGGGGGAAGTCGACGAAATCAAGCAGGCCCGGATGAAAAAGGTCGCCTCTCCCGCTCTCGCCGTGCCATCGGCATCATGGAGGGATGCATTCCAGTACTTCTCGCAGTGGGGTAACGCCAAAGTTCTCATCGGAACTACGTTATCATGGTTCTTTCTAGTAAGGAACTGTCTAGTGACTGTAGTTTTCATCATCTAACCTCATCGGCAGGACTTTGCATTTTATGGACTTGGTTTAAATAATCAAGTTGTCCTCCAAGTCATAGGCTACGCGAATGGCCGCACGTTGCATGAGGTCCTCTTCAAAGGCGCCGTCGGTAACATTATTTTAGTCGTAGCAGGATCCCTACCTGGATATTGGACTTCCATCTTCCTAATCGACACAATTGGACGCAAGCCACTTCAGATCCTTGGCTTCTCTATCCTCACCATCATCTTTAGCGTTCTCGGTTTCTGCTACCATCAGTTGAATAAGGGGACGTTGCTCGCCCTCTATGTGGTTGCCAACTATTTCTTCAACTTTGGTCCAAATACGACCACTTTCATCATCCCTGGCGAATGTTTCCCGACACGATACCGGTCAACGTGAGTGATCCTCGTGGTGCATTATTGTTTAATCAAATTCCAGACCCTGCCCCCTCCTTTCCGACCAAGTTCATGTGTCAAAGCTTTCCCAAGTTCTAAAATCCTCGCTCACCAACTAACTCCAATTACTACAGGGGCCACGGCATCTCCGCTGCCATGGGTAAAGTGGGCGCTATCGTTGCTCAAGTCATCTCAATCCCTCTTCTAAGAAAAGGCGCGGACCCAGACTGCATTGAGTGTAGCCCCTGGATAGACAAACTAATGCAGATATTTGCGCTCTTCATGTTCTCGGGTCTCCTTGTCTCTTTTCTGGTGCCCGAAACGAAGGGCTACACTTTGGAGGAGCTCGCGGGCGAGCGTCCAACATCCTATAACTCGGGCCGGAACGGAAGCATTGTCGAGCGACCCAAGAGATGGTGGAAGCCTTTCAGCGGCGGCAAACCAGCGGGGTTCATGTATTCTCGCTCAAGACGGGGTAGCTTTGGTCCCGGCACTCGAGTCGGAATCATGACGAGCCCAGAGCTCGCCGCCCAGAACGCAA
>JAPUUL010000848.1:0-13425 GCA_029590625.1 Lasiodiplodia mahajangana
GTTCGAACGAACCCAGAGAAGGGCGCCGAATTTGCAGGCGCGCTAGCCAGCAATGAAGGTGGCTCGTTAGTTGACCTTGACCGTGTCGTTGACGTATTCCAGTCTCAGGGTATGGTTCAGCAAGCTACAGCATTCCTCCTCGATGCTCTAAAGGACAACCTTCCTGAACATGGTCATCTTCAAACAAGACTTTTGGAGATGAACTTGGTCAATGCGCCTCCTGTTGCCGACGCAATACTTAGCAACCAAATGTTTACCCAATTCGACAAGGCTCGTATTGCGCAGTTGTGCGAGCAGAATGGCTTGCTCACGAAAGCTTTGGAACTCTATGAGTCCCCCGCAGATATCAAACGTGTCGTTGTTGGTATTCCAGGTCAACCTAACTTCAACCAGGAATGGTTCGTGTCGTACTTCGGAAATCTCTCTGTTGAGCAGTCTCTCGAATGCTTGGATGCTATGATGAAGAGCAACATTCGCCAAAATCTGCAGTCTGTTGTCCAGGTTGCCACGAAGTACTCCGATCTTCTAGGCGCAACTAATTTGATCGATCTATTCGAAAAGTATCGAACCTTTGAGGGGCTGTTTTACTATCTCGGCAGCATCGTCAATTTGTCCCAAGATCCCGACGTACATTTCAAGTATATCGAGGCGGCTACTAAAATGGGTCAGTTCAATGAAGTCGAGCGCATTTGCCGGGATAGCAACTACTACAATCCTGAGAAGGTCAAGAACTTCTTGAAGGAAGCGAAGTTAAGCGAAATGTTACCTCTCATAATCGTTTGTGATAAGCACAATTTCGTTCACGATTTGGTTCTATATCTGTACCAGAACCAACGGTTCCAAGCCATCGAAGTCTACGTACAACGAGTCAATCCGGCAAGGACACCCGAAGTCGTCGGTGGTCTCCTTGATGTTGACTGTGATGAATCTGTGATCAAGGAACTGCTTAGGTCCGTTAACGCGGCTTCAATACCGATTGATGCCCTTGTTCGCGAGGTCGAATCTCGAAATCGCCTCAAGCTATTATTGCCATTTTTGGAAGCGACTTTGGCAGCTGGTAACCAACAACAGGCCATATTCAATGCGCTCGCCAAAATCTACATTGACTCTAACAACAATCCCGAGAAGTTTTTGAAGGACAATGATCAATACGACACGCTGAGTGTAGGCAAATACTGCGAAAAGCGTGACCCTAATCTCGCGTTCATTGCATACCAGAAAGGACAAAACGATCTAGAATTGGTCAATATCACCAATGAGAATTCTATGTACCGTGCCCAGGCCCGTTATCTTTTAGACCGCGCAGATCGAGAACTCTGGACATTCGTCTTGAGTGAAAACAACATTCATCGTCGCTCCGTAGTCGACCAGGTCACTGCAACAGCCGTACCCGAATCTAACGACCCCGCTAAGGTTTCTGAGGCTGTCGCATCTTTTATGGCAGCTGACATGCCCATTGAATTAATCGAACTCCTCGAGAAGATTATTCTGGAGCCCTCGCCATTCACGGATAACCCGAGTCTACAAAACCTACTTATGCTCACAGCTGCCAAAGCCGACAAGGGGCGAGTTATGGACTATGTCCACCGCTTGGACGCATTCAATCCGGACGAATGTGCCCAATTATGTGTTGACATTGGTCTCTTTGAGGAAGCTCTTGAGATTTATAAGAAGGTTGGGAATCACACTGCGGCTGTGGAGGTTTTGGTCGACCACATCGTTAGTATCGATCGTGCCAACAGCTATGCAGAGGACGTCGACTCGCCAGAAGTATGGAGTAAGGTTGCGAAGGCTCAGCTTGACGGTCTACGAGTAGGGGATGCGATTGAGTCTTACATTAAGGCTGGAGACCCACGCAATTACGCTGAGGTGATTGAAGTTGCCACCCATGCCGGGAAGAATGAGGAACTTATCAAATATTTGCGTATGGCTCGGAAAACCCTCCGCGAGCCTCCCATCGACACGGCTCTTGCCTTCTGCTATGCAAGACTTGATCAACTAGCAGAACTAGAGGACTTCCTTCGAGCAACAAACGTCGCTAATATCGAAGAGTCTGGTGACAAGGCTGCAAGCGAAGATCTTCACCAGGCTGCAAAGATCTTCTACACTAGTATCTCTAACTGGTCTAAACTGGCTACCACGCTTGTCCACTTGGAGGATTACCAAGCCGCTGTCGAGTGTGCCCGTAAAGCAAACAACATCAAGGTCTGGAATCAAGTTCACGCCGCATGCGTAGCCAAGAAGGAATTCCGGCTCGCTAAGATCTGTGGTCTCAACTTGATCGTTGACGCTGAGCAGCTACAAGCTCTCGTCAAGCAGTATGAATATGAAGGTTACTTTGACGAGCTTATCGACCTTCTCGAGCAGGGTCTCGGCCTAGAGCGTGCTCATATGGGCATGTTTACCGAATTGGGAATTGCTCTTTCTAGATACCACCCCGAGAGATTGATGGAACACATCAAGCTCTTCTGGAGCCGCATGAACTTGCCTAAGCTGATCCGTGCTTGCGAAGAGGCTAATTTGTGGCCTGAGCTTGTTTTCTGCTACTATCATTATGACGAGTTCGACAACGCCGCGTTAGCCGTCATGGAGCGGGCGCAGAATTCCTGGGAGCATCAACAGTTCAAGGATATCGTTGTCAAAGTTGCTAATCTGGAGATATACTATCGCGCCCTCAACTTCTACCTCGAGCAGCATCCATCTCTCCTCACCGACTTGCTCCAGGTTCTAACACCTCGTATCGACGTCAACCGAGTAGTTCGAATGTTCCAAAAGTCGGATAATCTTCCACTGATCAAACCATTTCTACTAAATGTTCAGTCCCAGAACAAGCGCACAGTTAACGACGCCATCAACGATCTACTCATTGAGGAAGAGGATTACAAAACCCTCCGTGACTCTGTGGAGAATTACGACAACTACGATGCAGTTGAACTGGCAGGACGTCTAGAGAAGCATGATTTAGTCTTCTTCAGACAGATAGCCGCCAATATCTACCGCAAGACCAAGAGATGGGAAAAGTCTATTGCTTTGTCCAAGCAAGACAAGCTATTCAAAGACGCCATCGAGACCGCTGCCATCTCCGCCAAGACCGACGTGGTTGAGGAACTGCTTCGTTATGTAAGTACATCAATTCGGGCGAATTTATCTATTGAGACTAACATGTGTAAATAGTTTGTTGATATCGGCAGCCGAGAATGCTATGTTGGCATGCTATATGCGTGTTACGATCTTATCCGCCCGGACCTGGTGCTCGAGATCTCTTGGCGTCACGGTCTACACGACTTTACGATGCCGTACATGATCAATATGTTGTCTCAGCAGACCAGGGAGCTTGCAATCCTCAAGGCAGATAACGAAGCCCGAAAGGCTAAAGAAGCCGCCCAGGAGAAGCATGAAGACGAGACTCCTATCCTGGGTGGTAACCGCCTCATGATCACGGCCGGACCTGGCACTGGTGCTGGTAGCATGTCTCCAGCACCTTATACACAAACTAACGGGTTCGCGCCTCAGCCTACTGGCTATGGCTATTAGTCATCGCCTCAGCCTATCTTGTTGATGCCTGTTACGATGCAGCCCACCAATCATCTCTAGTGGATGTAGTATGCAACGCATCCCACAGCATCAAACGCACGCAGCCCAACTCATGACGCAGCTACATGTGTCTGAGCTTGGTTAATACCTGAGTATGCACGGGTGGCACAGACTCACGCAAGCCGTAGAGTATATTACACAAAAGTTCAGTAGATTTGGAGGAGATAATGTGTCTATGTCATAGTAGTTTTTGCCCAAGGCGGAGAATGGAATATGATTCTCTGGCTTGGGGACTTGGGACTGAGTCCAGCGAGCAACTAGAAATATCGAGATTGGTCGGTCTCTATCCACTTTGGACGTCTCGTCTCGATGGGATCGTACCACAGTGCAGTTGTATGATAGTACATAACGAATTGAGGATCGTTTCTATTCATTCCCCAAGCCCTTCTACCAATCCATAAGTGAACTTCGAACATTGCTTCGTCTTGTTCTTCGTTACGCTGACTGGTATTCTCTGCCACTACATTGACGTTGATCAACTCTCGCCACATCGGCAGCGTTGCCTATATTTGCGTTTAGTGTTCATTCGCCTTTCGGTCGCGGCTGACAAATCAAACCCCCGATACAAAGTATATTCAGCCACGTACAAACTTGACTCGGTGATTCAATATCCGTTCCAGCCCACGTCCTTTGGCAATATCCCATCTCAGGCCTCGGTAACTATTCTTATACCTGTGTTCGGAGCCTCATGCGTTACTCGACCCAATTCCAGGTCAGCAGCACCTTGCTCTCTAGTTACACGTCTCCGGTGCCGCCAACGCAATAAATAGTGCTTCGCTAGCTTGAATGTGAGCTTGAAAAATAGTACGCCGAACATGGCACCGATTGCTAGCCCTAGGGTTACCGTCCCGGCTGTCCCTGTGGCGGTATCGTTTTTCTTGTCGTCCAGATTGAAGAGAGGTGTCGCGAGGGTGTGATGCAAAGACTCCATTTTCCTGTTTTGCCTTGTAATGCTGCAAAATATATTTGAGAGTGGGACTGTTTGTGGGAGTGTGTGCGCGTATATTGAATTGGGAGCGGTAGTGAGAGACAATAAGGCTTCCAATCTATTTGGCTTCGAGTTGGATGACTAGATTGAGACGCGTCAGCTGTATGTATGCTTGTACTCGATCTACTTCGGGTGCATACATTCTTTTGGAATGATCTATGGACTTGTGAGCCGATCGTCATTCATCCGGATCATATCTCTTGTTTTCCAATGCTTGTGGGATCGAGAGAGTGCGCGTAGTTTCTCTTGTTGCCGCGACCTCGCCACAAAGCAAAGGGTACACCTTGCGTGGAAGCAGCTCGCCCGCGTCTCTGATATTGGTCTTGAAAGAATATCGAAGAATACTTAACTGTAGGTGTTAACGGTGCAGATAATGATAGTTGAGGAAGTTGACAAAGGGTGATTGAGTGCAAGACTAGCTATTTAGGAACCCAAGAATCTGCACGCGTGTGAAGTTTTGGGGGTTCAGTTGTGAGTGGTTGTGTACTACTGTACTAAACGCCCTAGTAGGATTCCATAATGGCAAGTAGGAATAAACATATCCAGTTAGGCAGTTTGCCAGTTTGCCATTTTACCATTCTTGTCTTTCAGCAATAGGAGATGGAATGCACAGACCTTGCCATGTTAAACATCACGCCAACAGTAAACCCATGCCTTTTGGATATCAAGGGGGCCGGGGTATTAAGATTTAGAATTCTTGAGGTATGGTTATAATTCGCATATTTGTGTATCTCGAACAGAGTTTTGTTGGTGTCGAAGCAACGTCCTATCTATCATAGGAATTAGCTTGCCTCAGGTTAAATATCTATGTTGTTCAACAGATTAATCACTGTGTTGATTATTCATTAAAATAAGCCTTCGATATGGCTCCGGCCTAAATGAGGAATGATCATTTTTATTCGAGCAAAATTCTCACCATGAGTGTTTATTTGTTTGGTGATAAAACACTAGCTATGATAAACAAACTACTTGTTCCTTAATCAACTATATATAGCCCATACATAACACCAGATAATATGGAGTGTTTATAGCAATGCATTACCCCACTATACGCAAGAGGCAACTGTATATCTTCAAATTTTGAAGTTCACCACAATGGTGTATTTAAGGGCCAATAGTTGTTGTAGCGTGGTGAATAGCCATACCTATCAATGTAATAATACTCCAGAGACCATTCGTAGGAGAATCAGTGTTGCCAACTATAAACTATTCACAGAATCTATTTGGTAGTGCTGTTCCCTTATCTTTACTACCCGTAGTAAACACAAATGCATTTTCAGATAATCAATTTTCTTCTGTGGAGCAACAATACTAGGATAAACAAAACTACACACATGAGAATAGTAACCTAGGTCCTTACCCTCTTATCCCTGATAGACTCAAGTCTTAATCATGCCCCACACAACATAACGCCGATACCGTTCCTGTAATCCTATCATACGTTTTATCTTAAGCCTTGATGATTTTGCAAACAAGGTCCGAACCGTCCACAGAATCACCCTCCTTGACCTGGAGCCCGTTAACCTTGCCGTTGTGAGGAGCAGATATAACCATTTCCTGACTCGCGCATTAGCATTCTGTTGTAGCAATAATTACCTACAGTGACGAAGAAAATCACTTACCATCTTCATAGCGCTAAGGACAGCGAGTGGATCGCCCTTCTTGACTTCAGAACCTTCGTGTACTCGTAATTCAACAAGCACACCAGCCATAGGCGCGCCAACCTGGCTTGAATCGCCAGGGTCAGCCTTGGCTCGGCTGACATTCTCAACGCTAGCCTTGTTGTCATCAACGGTGACTTGGCGAACTTCACCGTTCATCTCGTAGAAAACTTCACGTTGACCAGTGTTCTCTGACAAAGGTCCGACTGCCAGAAGCTTCAGAATCAGGACTTTGCCCTTCTCGAGCTCAACGTGGAACTCTTCGCCGATTTGTGGCGCGGAGAGGAAGTATCTTGTTGGCAAGACCGATAGATCGCCGTACTTCTGAATGAATTTCTTGTAGTCTTCGAACACCTTTGGATACATCAAGTGCGAAGCAACATCACACTCAGTCACATGTCCCCACTTCTGGTTTAGCTCTGATCGGACCTTCTTAAAGTCGACCGGGTCGAGATATAGGCCCGGCCGCTTGTCAAACTTTCGGCGGTTTCGTAAAGCTCTGGTACGTAGCGGCTCGGGGAATCCACCGTACGGTTGGCCCATCATGCCTTCTAGGAATTCGAGCACCGAGCCGGGGAAGTCGAGTTCGGCAGCACGGTCGACCACATCCTGAGGAGATAGTTTGTTGGAAACCATAAACTGAGCTAGATCGCCGACGACTTTAGACGTAGGTGTGACCTTGACAATGTCGCCGAGGAGATCGTTTGCATGCTCATAGGCCTTCTTGGTTTCAGCCCACTGAGAACCTAGGCCTAACTGCGAAGCCTGGAACATCATGTTCGTGAGTTGGCCGCCGGGGATTTCGTGCTCATACACCTCGGGGTCAGGCCCAGCTAGATGAGCCTCAAAGGGCGAGTACAGCAGACGCAGCTGAGACCAATAGGTATCCAGAGCACGAACATGAGCGGGGTTCAGGCCGGGGTCTAGATCGCTGCCCTCNAAGTGACGCCAGTATGGCATTAATGCTAGGCTGCGATGTCATTCCGGACAAACTATCAGTAGCTGCATCGACAGCATCCGCACCGGCCTTGGCGCAAGCAACCATCGAAGCGACGCCGGTACCGGCGGAGTCGTGGGTATGGACGTGGATGGGAAGATCAGGGTACTTCTTGCGAATGGAGCCAACCAACAGAGTAGCCGCATGCGGTTTCAAGACACCAGCCATGTCTTTGAGTCCAAGGACATCGATATCGAGAGCAACTAGTTTGTCAACAAGGTCTATGTAATACTCAAGATTATACTTCTTCTTGGGGTTCTATTAATGAAATTAGTAAATGTCTAGGTTGGTTGCTAAATTCATTGACAGGAAACGTAGCATGAAAATTAGTAGACACTGAGCAAAAAGTAGCTCAACTACGCGTTGGAGACACGTTTAGGCCTGAAAGTTGGGGCAAGGGGTACGTGGATATTGAAAGGTTGACGAATAATAAAAAGGAAGCTTCAACATACCAAAAGATCACCCGAAATGCACACAGTACCCTCAGCGACACCGCCAGCCTTTTGCACAGCCTTAATACCGACCTCGAGTTGATTAATATCGTTCAAAGCGTCAAATACTCGGAAAATGTCGACGCCATTCTTCTTCGCATGTTCAACGAAATGCTCGATGGCATTGTCTGGGAGTGAAGCGTACGCGACACCGTTGGCTCCACGGAGGAGCATTTGGAAAGGAATATTAGGGACTGCCTTGCGCATCTTACGGAGGCGATCCCAAGGGTCTTCGTAGAGGAAGCGATAGGCAACATCGAAAGTCGCGCCGCCCCAGCATTCCAAACTGTATAGGTTACTCAAGGCATGGCTTGTCTCTTTTGCGATGCCCAGGAGATCAACTGTCCGCACACGGGTAGCGAGCAACGACTGGTGGGCATCACGCCAAGTTGTGTCCATAAGGAGGCAGCCCTTGTACTGACGCACAGCCTTAGCAAAGGCCTTCGGGCCTTGCTCTAGAATGATTTGTCGCCAGCCTTTCGTGCATGGTTGCGAGACATCGATCTTAGAACCGTCGGCATTGAATAGTTCTGGTAGGATAAACTCGCCCTTGAACTTGGGCTCGCCGACTTGGCCCTTGATGCTGCTACCATTTACGGCAACATCACCGAGGTACGCAAGCAACTTCTGGGCACGGTTCTGGCTGCCGACAAGGTCAAAGAGCTGCGGGGTATCGTCGATAAAGGTAGTCCAGCAATTGCCGTCAATGAAGGTCGGGTGAGTGAGAAGAGAAGCTAGGAAGGGGATATTGGTCTTCACGCCGCGGACGCGGAACTCAATCAGAGCTCGAAGGACCTTGCGACGTGCAATCTCGTATGTGGAGCCATGGCACGTGCACTTGACCAACATAGAGTCATAGTAGGGAGTAATAACAGCACCGGCAAAACCATTGCCGCCATCGAGACGAACGCCATTACCACCAGCAGACCTGTACACCTCAATCTTGCCAGTATCAGGTTGAAATTGCTTAGCAGGGTCCTCGGTAGTGATTCGGCATTGAATGGCGAAGCCTCGGGTAGAAATGCGGTCTTGGGTCAGACCAAGTTGCTGCAGTGAAGCGCCTGCGGCGATTTGGATCTGGGCTGCTACAATGTCTATGCCCGTAATTTCCTCGGTAATAGTGTGCTCGACTTGAATGCGCGGGTTTATCTCGATGAAGTAATATCGGTTCTGCTGATCCACAAGGAACTCCGCAGTGCCGGCATTTCGGTAATTCACGGATTTGGCCAGTTTCACAGCATCAGCGAGGATTGCGTCTCGGGTTTCTGCGGGAAGATCCTTGGCCGGAGCGATCTCGACCACCTTCTGATGTCTCCGCTGAACCGAGCAGTCACGCTCGTACAAGTGAACAATGTTACCATGGTTATCTCCCAAAAGTTGGACCTCAATGTGCTTTGGCCGGTCTAGGAAGCGCTCAACGAAAACCGTGCCATTTCCGAAAGCCGTCTTTGCCTCGGAAGTCGCTCGTTCGAATGATTCCTTCAGGTCTGACTGCTCGCGCACTACTCGCATACCTCGGCCACCACCGCCATAAGCGGCCTTGATGATGATAGGGAATCCATACTCATCTGTGAACTTCTTAACCTCTTCAAAAGTACCGACGGCGTCGGGGGTTCCTGGCACGACGGGGACATTGGCAGCGATTGCAAGCTTCCGAGCTGAGACTTTGTCGCCAAGCGCGTCAATGACCTCGGGTGAGGGGCCGACGAACTGTGCAAGTCATGAGTCAAGGCGAGCCGAAAAAAAAGGATAAAGGCGGAGCTGGGTCGAGTCACTCACGATCAAACCGGCCTTCTCAACATTTCGTGCAAACCCAGCATTTTCGGATAAAAAGCCATATCCTGGGATTCCAATTAATTAGAAAACGTGTTGATGGCGACCACGATCACATCAACCTTACCGGGATGGATCATCTGAACGCCATGCTCTAGTGCAATTTTGATAATCTCGTCACCAGCGAGATAAGCTCCGACTGGAGTGTATTGACCGCGCTTCCCGATAACGTATGCCTCATCGGCCTCTACAATGTTAGGATTAGCAGTGCATCCATGACTCGATCTGATCTGGGATTCTGCATACTCTGCCTGTGCATGCTGAGGCGGTCCTCATAACTGGTGGGGGTGGGTTAGCGGCATGTCACTCGCTGCTAGGCTCTAGCCAGCCCCTCTCTGGGCTCAATGAGCCAGTGAGTGTGGCCCAGTGGCTTACCTGAATACAGCGACTGTGTGTAGAGATAATTCGTGCGCCTATGCGTTTTGTTAGTCACACCGGACCTTGCCAGGGCGTATCTACGATATCGGAGGAACACTTACGGTTCTGAAGATCTATCATGTGCCTAGTTGTTAACGGCCAATCTTGCGTTTTTCTTTTGTTTTACTCTGCCCTCAGGGAGAGGCGGGGTCTTACACGGATAGCTGCCCGCCGGGTTAGCTACACATCTCAGAGTATAAAAAAGCTTGCGCATGATGCAGTGATACTTACGAATCTCGCCTCGATTGGCAACTGTAGCAACAAAAGTAATTAGCGTTATCCTTAGCGAGGACTGGGGCTGTCCGGTGGTGTGATGTGATGCAGACTCACCTAAGATTTTGCTCAAATGCATGATGGTGCTGTTGGCGCGGATGTGGTGAGTGGTCTTGCCGGGTTTGGGGCCAACCTCCTCCTCGAATACCTCTTCATCCAAGCCATCGTTAGCGTGCGATGCCGCCCTGAGAGCCTCGATATCCGCCATGCTGTCGTTGGCGGCCAGTGATGACATCTGCGAGTAAGTGGTTGAGCGGGATGAGAGGGGTCCTGGGCGAGATCGAATACAGCGGACCTGGCTGTTAGTGTGACGTAGGATACGGACCACGGACCACTAAGCTCGACGTCCGGCTTTGTTTGTCTTCGGCGGGGTTATCTAGGTACTGTAGGTATGTAGGTATTTATTGCCCTGCTGATCCCAGCCCCTGTGATTAGTATCTCGGGATTACAGACAGTTCCAGGACCGGAGTTCCCTCAGGATATATCAGTGGCTCCGGGATTGTAGGGGTCCGGTTTAGGCGAACGCTAAGGATGCTAGCAGTAACTAACAAGAGGTGTGGGAGGACTCGACGACCGGAAGAGAGGAGGAAAAGAGACGGGGAGGAGTGCGAGGGACACGAGGGAATTATGACGGCTTATAAAGTGCAGAGAGGGACGATGTCGCCTGGAGCGGCATTACGCAAATGCATCAACAGATGGAAACGAGGAGCCGTGCAAAACGAAGCTAGCTGTTTCTCTACTACAACTCCTCCTCGGTACAGTATTGTACCTTGTCCAGCCGCCGCCGAAGGTACCCAGTCGTTTCCACATGCACTAGCGCCATGGCTAGGTAGATAGACCCTGGACTAGGTAGGTAGTTGTACTGGGACGGCGTGTACGCATAGGAGGGGAGGGACGATCGAAAGGCTGGTGATACTAGGTGGTAGGTAGTTGCTGGTCAGCCTTCGCGTCTCGTCTGGCTTCCCCCCCGGATACTGTGCTGAGATAGTGAACGGAAGTAGGTAGCTACGCTACTGAACTAGGCACTATAGTACACGCTACTACTTATCAAGCTTGGCAGAGGCACGCAGTATGAACTTAGAACTGGCTGGGCGTGGATTTATATAGATAAATATATATACTGTATACTGCATGCAGATTGCATTCCCCGTGGATAGCATGTAGTGCTATACTGGTATGATAGGGAAACCTGGGTAAGCCTCAATAATTATTCAGCTTGCCTAATCGAGGTAGTCAGGACGTGGTTTTATGCTATGTACGTATTCGACTTGGTCGCGAGGGTATATATATAAATGTAGGGTTAGGTGTAAATGTAGGTAGATATATCTACCTGTAGGTATTTGGCCTTGGCTGTGATCAAGCCAAGGGATGCTGGGTTAAGCCGAGAGCTTTCTAGGTCGATCATTCGCTCATGCAGTACAGACGGATCTTGCCCGAACCGACCCTAAACCCACGGCCGCATTCCTAGAGCTCTTTGGTTGCTGCCTCCGAGCCCTAGCCGTCATGTATATTAGGTAGAGGGGATATAAAGAATGGCACACCGCCCTATAACGACAAATAATATCCTTAGGATTCTAACACCTACTACACTGAGCCCTGTCGTGACCGGCACGTGCAAAATGTCCGCCGTTTGGCCGGGGTGGAGTTTCCAGGTTGTCCTTAACGATTCTAGGCAGATCCAGGGTAGCTAATATAAGCGAGAAGCACTGGCGGGGGTTGGCGGGGTAAAGCTTGCGCTGATTGTTCTGCTCAGCTTCAATGTGTACTTAGGGAGAGCAAGTCAAGCTAAAGTAAAGCATAATAGTCTAAATTATCATTGTGCATGGTAAGCCTAGGGATTGTTCCTAGTGTGGCTCCATAGGCTCTCCCAGCCAAGGGGAGTGATATAGGTAGTCAATCATTTTTATAAGAGTTGAATGCTTTACGCGATTCGAGGCTCTCCCAAAGACGAAGATCACGCTTGTGACGTGTAGTGTAGAACTACAACCAAATTATGGGAATTTAGTTCGAGGGTAGTAACTAGGTAGCGTGAGAACCTCGATGGCGCTTCTACCTCCTTGCCAGCTACTTGTAAGTATAGGTCGGCACCGGAGACCGATAGGGGACCGGGAGTTAGAGATANCCCCCCACAACTTAGATGCTGCCCTGGCGGGGTTGCAGCCAATCACAAGAGCCCAATTCGAATTAACAAAAGGAATTACCTAGTTAGGAGGTAATAGCAATGCTTCCTCTTATATTTATTTGCATTAACAACAAAGTCTTCTAATGCTCATTCTAAGTCTGGGTCTTGCTCTCATCATACACTTCATCTTTCTTTATATCTCCGTGCATCTCACATGTTCCCGCCAGTTACCGTTTTCCCCAGGTGAGCCGAAGAGTAGGATGCGCTGACGGACACTGAGTCCAATTGCCGCAACTTCTAGTGACGTCAATTTGGGCTCCCAATGCAAACCTCAGGTTGGGGGGCTCCCGACCGTCCACAGTCTGGGAGGTATATTCTGCGCGGGTTATCTATCAGTCTTACCTCCCGGCTAGGTGCTGCAAGGTGCTGCTGCAACTGCATATATGCATGCACCATCCTGGTGAGAGATTTTAAGTTCATTGAGCTACCTTAGCCCGCCATGGGTGACGACGGGGGGACCGCAACCAACCGGTGAAAAGTCCTGGCTGCTCATTGAAAATAAAATAGGGCATATTTTTCCTATCTAGGACAGAATGGCCAAATAGGGTGCCCTTTTCCCACCACGTTGGGATCTTCCTTTCCCCACCCCGAATCTGGTCCGCGTGATGTAATACAATCTGAAATTGCGCATTTGGCACTACTAGCTTGAGATCTGCTACCTGCTAATGTGATACCGTGACATGCGGTAATAGTATAGCTCCCTCTTACGCATCTGCATCTGACATGCCTACCTTTACCTGCGACCAGCCTGCCTCTTGTCCCGCCGCCGACTTGCTTATCTGACAGGTTGTTCGCAACTAACCTCTGCGTTACCCTCCTCATGTTGCCCAATCAGCAAGATATTCCAAGGAATGCGCTATTAAATGTCTGCCAGTCACGTCCCCTCGATGACGGCAGTGAAATATTCCTCGCNAAAAATTATGATGTGCCTGTCGCCGGGCGCATATCTCATGCATCGAGCCGGCTTGGTACCCCGTCTATTGCCCAAA
>JAPUUL010000849.1:0-13424 GCA_029590625.1 Lasiodiplodia mahajangana
CACCAAGAAGTCGTGCCCGTGCAAATGCATCGGGTGCGGGACGMYTGAGAGGTTCTCGATCACCCAGAACGTCCACACATCCTTCTGGTCCACGATGACGGCGTTCTCCGACGGCGGGTACGATGTGTTGCCCTGGAGAACGTAGTCTATGATCGGACGGTCCCAGTTAACGTTGATGGACGAGCCGTTGACTTTCCAGACGACGAGGGGCGATGTTTCAAGTGACACATCCAGCGTGTTTTGTGCACCAAATGTGAATTGGTCTAGGGGGGCCTGACGTGTCACCACGGGCACGTAATCTAGGGAATCGCGACATCCGGTGTTGGGTGGTACAGTACCTCGGTCCGTCGGGATATCATTAGGAACTCCTGAATATTGCACGATGGCCGCCGGGAAGGCATTGACGGAAGAACCACAGAGATTGGCAGCGGGCATCGTGACGTTCATCCAGTAAACCCCAGGCTTTTTCGAGGCGTCTATGGTTACATCTAGACGTTGGCCGACACCGAGGAAGACGTTGCTTGTGGTGAACGCGTTCACGGGGACCAAATCTGTCGCGATGACGGTCATATCATGGCCGACGATCGACACCTGGTAGTTGTGTTCGACCGAAGGGTTGATCAGTCTCAGGCGGTGACGCTTTCCAGGTGTTAGGACAATTCTCGAGTACGCGCCGCCCCTACCACCCGGGTTGACGTTGACGCCATTGAATAAGACGTTGTCACTCGCTGGTGGTGCAGGTGTGTGCTGAGTCTGAATTACAATATCATCTGCCGTAGGCAGATAGTAGTCGTTGATAGGATAAGGCCCAAGGTCGATATCATAGGGGAGAGAAGCCGGTCCGTTGATGACGATAGACCCGAAAACGCCATTACCATATTGGGCAGAAAAATGCGAATGATACCAGCTCGTGCCATACTGCGTCATCTTAAACGTGTATGTCTTTGTTGCTCCGGGCGGGAGAGGGCATTCGGTCACTCCGTTGGCACCATCTTGGATATTAGTACCCAGCTGGCGCATACCATGCCAGTGGATCGAGGTACCGTTGAGACGAAGGTTGTTCTTGATGTTTATGACGACCGTATCTCCCCAATCCGCCGTCAGGGTAGGCCCGGGATACTGGTTGTTGATGAGCATCACTTTGCTCTTTGTCCTCCCGTCTGGGCCTACCCAGTTGTCAACCTCTGACACTTGCCAGTTGAACTATTTCACGAGTTAGCTGATGGCTTTGGTGATCTCTCCTTGTCTAGGCGGTGGGCTATCAAGCTTACAGTCCTTACAACACCCGCAGGTGTTTTGGTTTCATAATCAGTATTGATATCGAAGCCAGGGCTCCAGCAAGCTCGATTTGAAGGAGTATTACAAGATCCTGGGTCTCGAACATCGAGCCCCTTTGGCTGTGATGGCGCACAGCGGCCGATTCCGGCCAGGAAACCGGCCAGGATACCTGTGAGAGATACGAACGAGCGCATCGTATACAAGAATCGAAAAGAAGGAGAGTCGGTAGCAACTAGGCTATACAATCCTGTGAAAGGTGCTAGGAGACTAGAGTGATGCACTGTAGGATGGGCACTACAACGGAGCGATATCTACTGACCTTATATAGTGCGTGCAGATACACCTCCAAGACGATGCTGGCCGTTAATTGCCCGACAGTTCGGCGAACTTACACTCAGCAATCCCATCTTCATCATGGGTAAAACGACCCAGCAAACCGGGGCTCTTCCTCCCATCCCACCCTCCCACGCCCACGATGACTTCCGTCGGCGCAGCCGGGCATCGAATACGCCGTTTATTTTCGATGACGGGCCCCATACGACAACCTTTGAATGGCAACATTCCGCGCCAATACCACCCATACCAAGTGTAATGGGCCGAAAGTCGGCGATAGGATCAAAATCCAATAGTCTGAGTCCCATGCAGAGCGTGAATCAGGCTACAGCGGAAAACGGTGTGCTGAGGTCTTAGATCTTGGTAAGCCCCTGTGACGGTCTCCGAGCCGTGTGAACGGACCATCTAGAGGATGGTCGCGTGTTCATCGACTATACGGTGGTGTGTGAGACTAGATGGTGCATGGCCTCGAAGTCGGCCCTGACAAACAATAGTGAGAGAAAGTAGGCTTTGGGGTGAGCCCAACGAGACTAGTCCATCCATCTCTGAACCCGTGGCGGCCCACTACTGAAGACACCTCATGGCATCCCGATGTTTTAGTTACAGATGAGGCTGACGCGAGATTTCGCTAACGCTCAAGCTCGTATCCATTCATCCCGGCGCGACGCCAAGTGGCGCAGAGACTATTACATTTCGATTCGAGCGGTAGAGATAGCCCCCCTATAGTGTGAGGTTAACCTGCGCCCGTCGGTTAGTATCTAGATACCCAGCGTTCAGCACGCAGGTCCTATCTAGAACCAAGTAAACGAATCAGATAACAGACGTATGCTCTATAGATCCGCTGGTGAGAAGGCATTCATTCATACAAGCAACGGTTCGAAAGCCGAGTATACTGTGACGTTACTAAGGTACGGATACTCAGGCCCGTGTCGGCCGAGATCTTACCCCTCTTTCGGCGACGAAAAAGAAAAGGTCGAGAACAAGACCGATCGAAACGATCGGGAGGGATGGAACACGCCAATATTGCGATTCAGCATGATCCAACGCCTCCAATGGTGGCTGATAGGGTTGCATAGTGTAAGTGATATAGAGTTAGCGGCACAGGCGGAGAGTCCCTCGTAAGGCGGACCAGGCGGGTTTAGTCTACTGACTGACAGAAATAGCAATACATCTCAGCGCGCGCGTCTGTAAGGGACATGTGATTTGGCAAGTAGGTATGCATATGCCGTCTTCCTCTAGTCCGTCCTCTAGGACAGCGTACAGTAGCCTCCCNGTTCAGGGGAAGCTAGTCTGGGGGGGGGGGGGGGGGGCGAGGCGCAAACAACGTTGACCTTTGGTTGGGTCTTTGTGAAACCTCGACTGCTTGTCTCGACGGGCCTAATCTGGCTGATCAGGAGTGGTTTATCCTTAATGTTGCAACAAATGCAGGAACGAAAAAAGAATAGGTATCGTTGAGCTATGGCTTGCAGTCACAGCTATGACGCAGAGTAACGGCGCCTATTAGCGACTCGCTTTTGCCTCCAGATCGGGAAGGGTGGGCCTCTCCGTGGCGTCTGTCTTGGGAACATCAATATGCGGGCTTCGGCATCTCTCGTGGATACGAAGAGAGTCTTTTCAACCGGGTAGGTGGTCAGGCAAGTCCCTTCCCGCCCGCTATCTATCTAGTTCCTCCGAAAAAAAAAAAGCAACAAGACAGCTATTATTACTCAGCTCCTCCCGAGCTTCATAGTCATCCACTTACTTCCTTACAGGTGAGTATACTAGGCAGATACATATACCTACCTACCTATGTATGTAGGTGGTATCGTACATCATCTGCGTAAGGCGGGCAGTCTAATGATAGACACCGTTATAGGGAGCAAGGGTCCCCTAGCTCGTTAAGATGATGATCGCACCGCTTGTTAGGGTGCCCGCATCCCGGTATCTGTTAGTGGTTGTATGCTTGCAGCAGGGAACCAGCCGCATTGCGCTACTGTACCTCTATAAACAGGGGGTGCCCATCAGCTTGGCTCCTATGCCATGTACGTCCCCGTATCCGATGCGACCTATGTAAAGGCATTGTGTGTTGACACACTCGTTTGTCTCAACGCCAGTCACGAATCGGATAAGTAATCACCTGCTCAGCTATCTAGTGGACGGAAGGATTCTCATAGGTAGGACCGTCGACGCACGCTAGATATTGACTACTTAGGGTACAACCCTCATCTAATTTCCACATTCGTGGTCTTTGCTGCGATACGACTACAACCTCAGGGTAATCATGTGCGGCTCAGACTCAGCCCTTTCAGCAAAGGCGGAATAGTGTGCTGAGGCGAGAACTCTCCTCGACAAATAAGGGCTTTCGATGTTGCCAGGTGGAGATTTCCTGCCTACACTCTCAAGTCATCTTCCGCGGCACGGCATGCAATCGATATGGGGCTAGCTGCGTGATAATATAACCCTTTTCCGATCCTGCCGTCGCAAGGACCAAGTTCGCGTTTTACCCCCCCATTTCGTCACCATGATGGAGGCGGTCGCGCTAGGTATTGGTCGAGCAGATGCTTGCAGGTCGGCTTGACCACGCGACGTGGCACGTGGCGTAGAGCTCCCGACATAAATTTCCGATCCAAGTACACGGGCGTCCCTAGTGTACCGCGAGTTGCGCTGTATTGGCTCGGGTACAGTATGCTTGGTCTAACGTCGTCGAACCTAAACACATATTTAGTAACGGCCTTGCAGCCATACAGTGAATGTGCCGCATCGCGAATTGTCCAGCTTTGGCAAGGTGCTCATCCTTTCGAGCTGACTATTGGGTGTGGCTTTGAGCCCCTCGGTAAGGCTTCGCGTTCGGTTGGTAGAATATCTCAGTGATCCAAATGATCACCTCAAGGATCAGGGTAAGAAGTCATCCCGATGAAAAGCGACGTCTCACAAACAGAGGTTGTGAACACAATGGCTGCGAATGACCCCATCGTTCTTGCGTCATTGTTACAAACTATAGGCTGCGGCTGACATGCAGCCAAGGGTGGCTTTCCCGACCTACCGAGGAGACGGGCACTTTAAAACCAGTTTTGGTCGCACCCCAATGATATGTAAAACCTCTCGTCAGCATCGGATGTGGTGCTATCTAGTTTTGGCAAGCCGGGGGAAATACCTACCCAGTGAACAAGGATTAATATGACCTGGATGAGTCAACGATGGCTGTGCCGTCTGGATGGATTAAGTTAATTTCAACCTACTTGTACTTATGACATTACGCTCGTATTACGTCGGGTCGAGTATATGTCTTTTGCGGCAACGGTTCTGAAATAGTTACCAAGATGGCATGTTCTTCTTCATAACTATTGGCGGCATCAGCGGAAGGCTTGTGCCCGCCATATTAAATAATGTACAACACATATAGCACTAGGTATATATATAGAGACAGAGAAAGAAATTCTCAAAGGGTATGTATAGATCTAAACACGGCTTGGCGATTCTTCTCGAGGCCCAATTTACCTCGAGGGTAGCCACAACCATCTAGCTATTCATAATCTTAACACATGAAACTAAGTACATCGGCGAACACGTGAAGATATATATCAGGGTTCCTGGATGGTAGCTGCACCGTGCGTATGGGCGCAATGGAGTCACAGCATACGCAAACGCAGAATAATGCCTGCAGAACTAAGAAGAAGGGATCGAGTGGGTAGTGGTGGCTACGGCAGGTGTAGTAGGGTGATCTCCGGTCACCTAACTCTTAGCCCTATCATGTAACAATATAAAGGGAAGTTTTGGGAACTTTCTCGATGTGGGTTGTGGACTGTCGTTGTCAGACAAAAGTTTCTAGAAGTCGTTTTCCCGGGTGCTAGATGTCTATATACAGGAACGCTATTGTTGTTTAATTACCCTGTGATACTTTTACCTCGTTGCGTGACTAACTTGATATAACAAGTAGGTCATCTAGATAACAGAGGCTCGTCCTAATTAGTATTTCATAAGACGCTATTAGCATGCGGGAAAGGTAGTACAGCGGCGAGTAAAGTACTTGATACTGTATTGGCCATCACAGCAATGAATGATCTAGGAGCTTTATGTCTTAATATTGGTTGGTAATTACGAATCTGCAGGATTAAAAAATGGAACTTTATAGTGATTGTGTCTTCGTATTTCGGATGGCCAAAAAACCTCAACATGTTGACAATTATGTTGCTCTACGGGCCTATCTGTTCATGTGAACAATATCACGCTTGAAATTACGCCCAGGCTCAATTGAAATGTTAGAGGAAAAGTTAGGGCGCTGGAATTATAAGGCTTCCAAAATCAAATTACAAAAGCCGCGTAATTGTCCAGCGCCTACAAAACAGCCACGCCAAGTCTAAGAACAACAATGGTGCGTAAACAGCATTTCAAACAAAAAGATACTCGTGCCCTCAAGGTCGCCGAGTTTATATTGAAACCAGGGGCAGCATTTAAGCTATATCACGCCATTCGCCGTCGAAACACCAAGCCGTAAGCAGCCTATTGTTCGGAATAATCGATTTAGCTATGGCGCCAAATACCGCGCGATCAAGATGCAAGACAAGAGTTTATTAATCCTTTACAAGATGGCCGTTTATTAAAATAGCCGCCAATTTGTTGTTGAGAATTTTTTCCTTCCATGATTCCTCCTCGAAAGGGACATAATTTTCGCCCTTATATTTATATTTCAACTATGCGACATTAAACGACCATCCTGTATTATGTTTAAGTTAAATTCATTTACTTTAATCTTATATTTCAACATTTGGTAGCTTCACCTTTAGCTGTTTAGTATTATGATTTAAATTTGAAATACCATGCTTAAATAATAATAATACGTTTTACATTATCACTTAACGCACTTTATATGAGCAGTTTAACTCGTAATAAAATAAAATGTAATATTAAGCATAAAGCAAAACTAAAATATTTTAAAACAACTATTAAATAAAAGCTTTAATTATTTAATTTTTATAGTTTACATTTTATAAATTTTAGTTTTTTATATAAAAAGTTTAATTTTTAACGTAATATAATTTATTTTCCNTTTTTTTTCTTTTAATCATTAACACCGTTTTTTTAAACTTAGCTAACAAAAAAGTAAGTACATTACTTAAGCTAATATAAAGAAGGTGGATTAAAAAAAACTGTCACGATACAAGCCCTGTTCTATACTGTTGAACCAAAAAGTTCGGCGATGTCCCGAAACATAGGATATCCAAGGCTTCCGTATGTTATTATACCGCCTCCGAGCCTGCAGCGCCGGCAGCCATGGCAAAAGTAAAGATGATATGATCATCCCCATTATAAATATTCAATACACATCATACTAGGTTTGTGTACTTGTGGTCCTTGGCAAGCCTGGGAACATTGTGCATAGAAATATACTAGAATCGACTAGATTTCTATCGAAACTAGGAGGGCCGTTGTGTTGATTCCATGTATTTTAACCCTTTTTATAAATATAGCAAGACTAACCGCGCGTGCGAGGCTGGTTGATATGATTTCTCTCACAATATGGCCCATACCCAAATACTATCCCGTCTGGAATAGGCCTACGCAAAAAGAATTTGTTTCGGCCTGATTGTGTAGTTTAGACTTTTCATCCAAGAGCGCCATCCGTAACCCATACACTTAATTAACAAACAATATCCCACACTTATATCTTATTAACTACTTATTTGAATATTTCTACGAATAGGATCAGCATAGCAAGTATCAGACCTACTTCTGATCTGAGCACTCAGCTTACCTGAGGACTGGACCGACCCGACGGGTGGGATCTATTGATCGGGAGGAACCGGGTTCCCCGCCCTTGACGCCTGTAATTAATGCGGAAAATTAGGGACACTAGGTAAGAGCACCTATGCTACGGTGTTCCGGGGTTTGGAATGACACTAGATCTGAAGATACGCATGTGAGCAAGGAGGGAAATATCCCGAGATTTGAGTGAAGTCCCCTATATGAGCATACATAGATGGAAAAGTTCATAACATACTCTATTTATTTACTAGTATTCTCATTGATTGGTAATGGGTAGTTAGATTAGGTGAGCCTTGGCATGAGAAGAAAACAAGACTGTGGTACGGTACTGTACTTCTAAACGGCAATGTCCAACCGTGTACCACGTGCGGAAGCCAGCAGACGAATAAAATTACTGAAACTGTCTACCACCGTTGTTTAACTGTTTACCTAAATCTCATCGGTAATGTTATGCTTTACTATTTGTAGCAGACGTGGCGCACTTTAGAATTGACTGGTGATATAGTTTTGTTGCTATCTACTGTCTTGATAGTAGACACTGTATTGCAATTCAGGGGGTCTCATTGTAGCTAGGTAAATTCAGGGGCCGTCAGTCTACCCGGGGAACTGCGCAGTGCCCATCATCGCTGGGTTGGTCGGAATCGCAGGCATACGTATTTTGCGTTAAGTAGGTTGCGTAGCTCTACTATAATTAGCAGAAAGCGATGGTGTGTGGGAGTCGTTACGACACTCACATGACAAATGCTGTTGACATTCGATGTTTGACGCGACTATATGTTGGGAATTGATGTCAGCATCATATGATTACGGTACCTACTTCAGCGTTACTGGTAGAAAGAGGTTAATTAGCACCTAGGAAAGACCACGCACTGCATTGTTAACTGTGTTGTACTTGATTCCTTGCCGGGGTGTTGCCATTGAGACCTCTCCTGTGGCGAAGCGCAACTACCGTGGGGTTACATTAAGGCGGAACGGGATGTCGGCGCGTCGGGTTACAGAGACATGCCGATAATGCCTAAGATACCTACCTGTATCTCCTAAACCACACCTATATCTATATATCTACAAAGTAATTACCTATGGGGCGCCTAGTGTTGTACGTACATAGGTCTGCGGAATGATGATAGCTAGCCTAGCGCAAGCGATCGTGCCCGAAGTCCCGTATGAAGCGATTCCGATTGGACGATTGATTGGCCGCTAAGGTGCTCAGCTGATCTCGTACGTTTGTTAGATAAATAAGTAGAGGAATTATAAAAGCTGGCAATTAGTCTCTATGGATATAAATATATATATAAGTATATATATTCACATCTGTCCCGCGAGGACGCGAAGGGCACAACTATAATTATCTAGAGTGCCTGACCCGACGACATACCCCTTGCGTGCTTCCTTTGCTTGGCGGGCTTGGTGGTAGATTATTATTAGGTATTCCATACTAATGGTATTGCGTAGTCTACTTGTAGTATGGTGCTCCATTCACGGTACATCGGCACCGCGCCACGAACAGCTATCGACCTAGTACGCATTAGGGGCTTGTCGGGCTCGGTACCGTCGCGGAGGTCGTGGATTCATCCCCTTAGTCGAGAGGTTGCATTGATGCAACAGTCCAGGGAGCGTATTGGCACCGCCAAGGCTGTCATGTTGGGGTACTTTCGCTTGGGGACTTTCGGGGTCTGGGTCGGGCAACGTGTGTTGGCAATAACCATTCCAGTTTAAGGTTCGTTTATGTAGGTAGGTGATGCACCACATCCGGAGAGTTCTAGTTTAGTATACCTAAATCTCTACGACTCGAAACGATAAAAGCTGTACAAAGTTGCAGAAAATGGAGNTTTTACTCTAGGTAAATAAATAGTTCTTCAATAACCCTTTTCTTTTTTCCTTCTTTTTCTCTTTAGTAACTTCCACGAAGATTCACTTTAGAGATTGTGTCACATATATAGAATGTTTTATTTTGTAATGAGCGAAATAACCGGATTTTACTTTGAAACGGTGTTTATGACAGACAAGCTACCCTGCTAGGTACCGCCCAGGCACCACACCTCGACCTATGATCTATAGATCTAGCCCATTTACCAACTTTTACCCATATTAGCCCGGCCACGGCAGTGATACCATCTGGATGCCTCATAACATACTACTTATAGCGCATGCGTATATGAGAGACGAGACGTGGAGCGGCTGATGCTTAGCCCGTGGCCGATGACACTTGCTCCCGGTTACCAATCTACCGGAACCGGCCCCCATCTACCCAGAGTCCAGGTGGAAGGGCGCCTGGGGAAATACCGAAGGGGCGGTCATGGTGGTGGAGACTGCGCTTAGTGTCTGATTTCTTTCTAGGTTGATTCGGTTCTAAATATGTATGTAAGTAGGTACTTAAGGTATGTGTATCTACACTATGTAAGTACCTACCTACCTGGGTAAGTCAGACAGGTCGAGACAGGTGTCGCCTAGGCACGTAGGTAGGTATCCGTGTGTATGCCTATGAGGTATGTATGCGTACTTGGGTTTCTACAGTAAAAAGCTAAACAATTTACCCTCCAACGATGAAACCACGGCTAGTCCTGGTCTAACCCGTCGGGGTGTAGTGCTGGGCAAGAAAAGAAATAACGCTGCTGACGCCCATTTTTGAAACCTTGGTAGCAACTATCACGCTGAGCTAGGGCTCGTCGTCGTCATCCAGCAACTGTCGCAACTAGCGTAGGTAGTGAAGCCTCCGTAGGCTCGCATCGGACATGTTCGAGAATCTAGATAATGCGTCTAGAACATGTCGGGCCAGTTGCCTCTACTGGCGTTATATTGATATTGATATTGCTGCCACATACCCATCCACTACACCTCGTGAATGCATACCTACAAGCACTGTATGTCGGCACTGCGAGGCAGGCTTCATCGCATACCCAGCCGAATTATAAAACTGTTCAACAAAAAGACATTAATTGATCACGTATTCGGAGTACTGATCATCATCTAGCGTGAAACAGCTCTCGGCTCTCCCGTGCTTCATGCGTTCCCGTAAACCCCGAGTATCGTGTAGATCAACAGCGACTATGTATCTATCTATCTACCCGAGCGCAGATGCTTGGGTCTTCTTTTATATCTCAATCGTTATTTCCGTGCGCCCTCGTTATAGGCAGATAATAAAGATCTTAATGTGTCTAATTGATAGGATTTGTCTGGGAGCCGTAGATTACGCGCCAGCCACGATCAAAGGAAAAGGAGGACGAAGCGTCTATTCTTACCATGGTGACACGGCTAGCAAGCCCTACGCTGGTGTACAACTACATAGACTAAGTATTGTCTAAGCAGCTTGTGGGTTTAGTCTACCGTATACCGTGGGAAGACCCTAGAGTATTGTAGATTCAACATGCCTACCTGCCTAGATACGTTTAATATGACATGTACCTTGAAATATGTTGCTGCGCGATGATTGACTTGTGCATCGAGCAAGCCCCGAGGGATGCCTCGGATCTCGCTTCGTGAATCGGCATGTTGTAGTTTAATCATTTGGCCTCTGGGCCGAGAATAGGTAATTCCGGGCTGACATCGAGGCAAAGCATCGCTTTCTAGTCTTTTTTAAACAAGATAGTGGTTTTAAAATGATTAATGATTACAATTCTTGATTATAATACACTGATATTCGTAGCCCCAGCGGCTCGTAAGGCTCTCCGCTCTCCCTCTCAACCACCATTTCGTGACGTAGATTTATAACCCTCGATACCGAGGACAATAAATACTCCAAACCAGGTTTCCACTGATGGAATACAGGACAGCTTCAAGATATGTCCTTAAATCCTTGGAAAGGTAGGAATTATGTCTCGTCTCTTCTACAGTCTGTTTGAATGTCGAGACGTATTTCCTAATCTCCGAGCAACATATCCTTTTTGCTTCCGTCTCATTGACGGATCTTTCCTTCATTATGACCCAAATAGCATTGAAGACGTAGTCTAGGCCAGCGTCCATGGCATCTTGTCGCTCTTTTTCCCACGAAAATAGATCGTTCGTGAGGCCTAGGGCCGCGTACCCTGATCGCGCCATTTCCATACAAATATCGTATTCATCATCTGGAATGGTGAGTGCCATACCAAAAGTGAGGGTGCCGAACCAGATGCTAGAAAGTGGGAGATTAGTAATGGGACTTTCATTTATAGCCTTAGACGGTTACGAGCCAGGGGACTTACAGCTCCCCAGCATCAATGACTCGCGAGGGTACGTATTCCTCGAGGGTTTCGAATGGGGATGACCTCGTGCGTGATGCTAGTTGCACAAACTTGGCCCAGGCCTTCATCGACGTTATTGCTCGCACTGGATCGAGCGCCATCATCTCAGAAAGCATCTGTGCTTGGAGGCGCTTTTCCGGGCCTGATTTCGCGTTAACATTCCGGTCAAGAGCCTTATCCCCAAAAGCATCTAGCATTTTTGTTGTCTCCTTCTGGAAGTCCTTTTTTAGATCAAAGCTTTCCATCTTATCTAGATGGCCAAATTTAGTATCTATTGCCCCTGGCCTAGCTCCAGTTTAATTCGAGGAGACTCACCATCATAGAGGAAGGCAAACTCGTTGGCGTACGAGATGAGTTCCAGCCTGTCTGGAAGGCACTCGGGGACCGTGACGCAGATGAAGGTGAAAGGATCTCCTAGGCCTCCTTTGTAGCCGTCCACGTTGCATACATGTTTGGACCAATCTCGCTGGGCTCGGAGCGCGCCCTTGACCTCGAGGTGTTGGTCTTTGTGTATGCGAAGGGCAATGCCCTCGTCGAGCCCGTGGGTCTCGTAGACGCTAGGGTCGATCTCTCTCGAGTAATTAAACTCCATGATATGGGCTTAGGGGGCAATGAGAGGCGGGAGAAAGAGCGAGAGGAGAATGTGGAAGAGGACGATGAAGGGAGAGAGGCAAGGAAGGGGGAAAAGAGCGGGTGGTAGCTAAATGCTGGCGTGGCACATTGACGGCTTGTACGAGGGCCAGCTCCCATATAAGACAAAAACAAAGCTCTCTCGCCCGGTGCTAGACTTTTCTTGCTTTTGGGATGCTTCTTAGGTTCTCGCATATAATGAAGGGGGCTTGCTTGGAGGCGTTGGCCCGGGTCCCAAGCGGTAGGGATCTATACTCGAGGTGTACTACCTACGCATATCTCTCTCGCCTTGGTGGCCCACTCACCCGAATCCAGCAAGATAGTTCTTGGAGGTTACTATGAGCATATAGGGTAGGTGCTTGGAATAGCTTCGGTGGCTAGCATGTAGTGGGCTACCTTGGTTGGGACCATACAACGTCGTGGTGGTGGATCCCGTCCTAGTCTCGAGAGCGAGCGAGTGCAGGAGAGGAGGGGAGGTTCCTGGATGCCGGATGCTGCAATGCCAACCGATTAACCTACATACATGGAGGGAACTACGTAGTAGGGAGGTAGGCAGTCAGTAGATAAATAAACACCTAGGTAAATTACCTGTGCCGTCAGGGTCGTTGTACGTAACTAGTGAGCTTACGGCAAGAGGTTTTCCTCCTTTGAGTATCATGATCAGAATATCGAGGCCATTCGAACTATTTCGAGAGTAGTTCTCGGCTAGTCCCAACCGCCCGAGCAAGTAAAGTAAATAATGCCTCTGCCTACATCCCTACATACTCTCTATGTATACATGCGTACGTCTAGACATCCATACACCTGCATTACATAGTAGACACAGGTATATTTTATCCACCTAGCCTATCTACTGTATGTAGTGACGTACCTAGCTTGATTGGTTGACGGGTCCTTTAATTTATTTGCTAGACAACAGCAGCTATATGTAAGTACATACTGGGTCGACTGGGTCAGTGCTGGGTGGGCAAGGTGTCATGGTCACGGTATTTGTGCATTTGGACGTGGACCCAGATGGACCCAGTCGAATGGAACGCCGCGTGCGGTAGCGCGGTCAGTGGTCAGTATTTCCGTGTCAGTCAATTGTGATGTTAAGTAGGTGGTGTTACTTACCCGATAGGGTGGACCGTAATTTGCTGTTGGCCCATGAGAGAATAGAAGGGGTTTTGCACGAATGTCCCTCCGACGGCTCGTGTAGCCTTCTCAAGAACGCGGTTTAGGTAT
>JAPUUL010000085.1:0-30285 GCA_029590625.1 Lasiodiplodia mahajangana
GACCCGCGATATAAGACGAAAGCGTTGCGGGATTTAGGAGGCGGAGAGTCACATGAGATCGGGGTCTCGGAGACGAGCGCCGCGTCGCGCGTCCTGCTCCTCCTTGCGATTAATAATGCCGACAAGGCGCCTAAGCCTGCGTCGTTCCCACATCGACTAGCTATGATGTATGCGTTTGCGCAGGATATACTCGCGGTGTCGGCCGAAAAGCGAGTCGCTGAGAATAATAGTCAGTCCGCGCTAGAGGGTGAAATAAGATGTGAAGCTGTGGATATCGCCGTCACTACTCAACCCTACTTCCATGCTAAGGCTCAGGCTATCGCCGCGAGCGATTTCTATCATGGCATCGAGCGATCAGACCGGCCAGAGAGCGCTGGGAGCACTGATAATGCAGTGAAGTCGGAGCAGGTCTACCTCGCGGGGTACGATACTCTGATCCGCATCTTCAACTCGAAGTATTACCCGAACAACTCCATGAAGGCATCTCTGGATTCGTTCTTCGCACACGCGAGACTGCGTATTACGATGCGCACGGATGATGACTGGGGCGGTGCAGCTGAGCAGATCGCATATCTAGATGAGCTACGCGCCGGGAAGCTCGAGGAAGCTGGCGGTAGCGTAAAATGGGTTGATAGAATCGAGTTAGTACAGGGACGCAAAGAAGATGAAGCTATTATTAGTAGCACGAAAGTCCGCGATGCCGCCCTCAGGCAGGACTGGGAGGTGCTTAGAGACTTAGTTGGTGAGGACGTAGTTTCCTGGATTCGCGAGAAGGGCATCTATGTTAATGATGATAAATGATGATTAATGATAGAAAATTAGAAGGGCACTCGCATGAGTATGTTAATATAAGATCCTTTCTGTAGTCCTGTTTTAGTGTCTACGTAACATGTCGTCTCAACTAAATTGATAATCCGTATATCGCCTCTAACACGGAGAGTTATTTTCCTACTATGCCGTGTATGATCTTTGTTGATCATTAGCCCCCCTGGGGATTAGATATATCTACACGATAAAAATCCATCATGCTAGATGCAGGGTCTCGATAGAGCACTCTGCATCATGGTAACGCTTCAAGGGATTCAAAGAAATCCCAATACAAAGCGCTCGATCAAGGACGCCATCATACATGCAGCTAGCGCAATTCTGTCTAATAAGGATCCAGGTCAAGTCTCACATGTAGATTTGATAGCCCTCTGGTACCGGAGACTCGTGGTCTAAATGGGACGGTACAGAAGAGATAGAGGCGGCGCTTCTAGCCGTTATTTACATTATTCCCACGTGGAGGGGATGGTAGCCAGATCGCTCGAAATATTTCTATCATATTTAGGGTCGATTAAAGCAACCCCAGATTTGAATAAATATTCTTTTCGACGCCCGGAAGTTTAATGGCTCTATCTATGTGAGATATTGAGCCTCTTTCACTATGACTTCATTAAGAATGTCACCTATTGTTTATAGAAAATACCATAGATCAAGCCTACGGCACCTATGCACGAAAACCAAGGATTTTGGTATACAGATCCTGTATATTGAGTCTATCTAAGGTTATGTGAATGAACCTACCCCCTAGACGTGATAGTAAACACGACGTCAGATTCTACCTATGCGTGAAGGTCGTCAATCTGGAGTCTAGAAGGCCTTCCCAGTCCTCCACCTTCTCTCTGATCAATGACCGCCCGGAATCGGCAGTATGCAATTGCCGATCAGATTGGCTGAAGCCAATCAGTCCCGGCAACAAATAGTGAAGAGCGTTCTGCAATGGGCAACGCAGGCGACGCTTTATTAATGCGCCCAGTGTATATGCGTTTGTGTTCAAGCTCACCACAAGATATGTCGAAGGGAGAGAGCCATACTTTGATGTATTGCGCGGAAGAGCAATATCAGATGACAAACGGTGGTGTAGAGTGGCAAAAGGACACAAACAATGGTCGATCCTCAACGTAGTTGAGATATCGTACGGCAAGTAGGTTAGATCTCTGGTCCCGCGCAAACTTGCCGATTACCCTTGTCTAGTAGGTCGGATTCATAGAGCCGCCATGGCGGCCGGAGCCCTTCTTGAAGATTCTGAACCAACTCCATCCACGCTTCTCGCGAGTCCGATTGCCGGCCTCGGCGTGAGCTCGAGCTTCCTGCACTGCATTGGCGAAGACTTGCAGACGTGAAAAAAGTTCATTCGAGATAGCACCCTCGAATGCCTGCGAAACAGCTGGACCAATAATTTCGGGGAGCATGTCTCTAACGGCGTTAGAAGCCATTTGGGGAATCATGTTAACGAGTGACTGCATAAGACCGACTTGGGTGGTCATGGCTGTGACATTTCCATTGGTAGAAGTGAGCAGGGTGCCCATAGCATTGACGTTGTTGCCCATGGCGTGGACATGATTGTCAATTGCATTGACATGACCTGCAATGGCGTTGACTTGAGCATTCTGCGCAGTAGAAATGCTATTCATACTGTTGATTTGACTGTCGACGCGGTTGTACTGGCCATCTAGGCGGGTTGCCTGTGTACCGACGCCTTGACTGAGAGCATCCTCGATGGCACCGAAGACTTGTTCCATAACGCCATCCATGTTGACCTCATCAACGCCATGAGCACCACGTGCAGCATGACCTTGGACAGTCGCTCGAATGTCTTTAACAACACGGGTCGCCACGGCATCAACAATATTACTATCACTGTCAAGAGTGAGGTTGTTGAGGCGAAGAACTGAGTTCATAGCATGTCGCATGAGATTATACATGCCTGCTTCGGCACTAGTGCCATTGGCGAATCCACTAAGGCGAGCACGGACATTGGAATCAGCGGCAACCTCACCGTGAGTGAGGTCACGGTCTTGGATTCTTCGCTGGATCGCGATGTACATGCGAGAAACGTCGGGTCGGAAGGCATCATCTCTAGGGTCCTTTGCGCCCTCGCGGGCAATGTTCAGTCGCTCGAGATCCTCAAAATCGTCGATGACGGCTTTGATATTGTAGTTAGGCGTAATGGTGGATGGGAACATTCGCTCACGACGAGCTTTGGCGAGGGCCTCGCCCATCTCAACGATGCGACTATAAGCGAACGGCATTCCCTCGACGAGAACGATAGCGGGCTTGGAAGGGGTACCCGTGCCGTTGGCAACGGCGGCGGGTGAGTGAGAGGCCTTGGGCATGGAGTTGGTGGCGGAGTTGTTGATATTGCACCAGCTCGTCTCCTGCTCGCTCTCCGAATCCTCAAACTTGGCCAAGTCGTTCTTGACACTGGCGGGGAACGACATGTCGACAGCAGAATCAATGTTGCTGTCAAGGGTGGATGAAGCGATCTTGGCGTTGCTCGTACTGAGCTGCGCAAGGGCCTTCTTCTGGACGTTGAGGCACTCAGACATCTTGGGTGAAGGTGCGGGGACTAATACATCACAAGTCAGAGTTAATAAGCACTAGCATAAGGGTCCGAGTTGAAAACTTACAGTGAATCTTGTTTTCACTTGAGTGCATCAAGGAAGTCTTGTTAGACTTCGAGGTTATCGAGGTTATGGGTGATTGTTGGCTGCTGGAGGCAGAGTTAGATACTGCAAGAGAAGGGAGAATATTATTTGATAGGACAGGATGCGTGTATTTATTGTGGTGGGTAGAAGGAAAATGGTAGGCAACACGCCACGAATTGAAAGTGATATGAAGTTGAGAGAGGTACAGATGAGGGATGATGAAAAATTCAAGGTGGGTGATAATAGGTACATGGGTACTTGCCTTTCGCTGTCTTGGGTGACGGTTGGCACCAGAATGGGGCTTGGCGATATTCTGGATGTGCTGTCTTGCTGAAATGGTAACTCAGAACCTGAAGTTATGGGTGCGGTCAGCATCAACCTCGGACGAGGTTTTGAGGACGGATGAATGTGGTAGTTGAAGGTATAATGCTGTGCTGGTGAGGATATGATGAAAAGTTGTGGAGGGCTTGGTGCGGTTAAGGAAACTTGGGCGAAGAATTGGATGAGTGAGTGTGACGAGTGAGTTGGGTGGGTGAGGTAAGAGGTGTAACTGCTGGTAGAGGTGGATGTAGAAAAAGTGGAACTGGGGGAGTGGAGTATGGGCGGATGATGCAACTGCCTTCTTGTGATGTGGGTGTAGGAGAGATGGGTAGGTAGTTTGCTTGTACCTAGGTACCCAGGTAGCAACATTGAACTTGGGAATCGAGTAGGTACCGAGTTACTTCCACAGCCACTTGGCTGCTGGTATGATATGAGGTTGTGCGCCTCGCGGGATTCAAATGAAAAAGACAAAACTTGAGGCGGTGATAATATTTGAACTCATCGAATGTGTAGGTAGAACAGAGGGGATAGGTTTGAAATTTCTCTGAAAGTTCTTCAGATGGGAGCACGGGCAATGTGTGACAACATACCGGGAAATCAAAGTTGGTGATAAAAGGTTGTGATCGTGGGCTGGTAGGTAATTGACAAGATCGAAAAAGTTGGGTAGAGAGTTGTGAGGGAGATGGAGGAAGATTGGAATTGGGAGATGGGATAAAATAATGTGTAGAGAAACTCAAGGCGGTGAGTGCAGTGGCAGAATTACTGAGAGTTACGAAAGTTGGTCGAAAACAAAGTAGGAAGGCAGGTGTGCAGGCCGGGTAGAGTGGGTGGGTGGTGATGTGATGATGGGGGGTGGTGCAATTGTTAGAGAGACAAACTTAGAGAGGATCGCGCAATCCCCCAATGGATATCTTACTCACCTTGCGTTCGTGAGGTTGAATATCAGTAGATATTCCAATGCCTTCTGTGGTGTCGAGCGTACGAAGTTGTCGAGTCGAGTTGAAGGTGTTGTCGTCGAAGTGATGGTTGTAGAAGGGAGGGAACTCGAGGCTTTATAGAAGAAGAGTCAGGACGAAGATAACCTCTCTATGGTACTTATCTATTGCAGTTTCCATATACCTAGGTACCTAGGTATTGTTTGATTTTTCTTCGTTCACTGAAGCTATTATTGTATTGTGCCTATTGTGGCAGTACGCCTACGTGGGTGGAGACATGTGACTGGGCCAAACAATACAATAATACATACACTTAGCCTTGGCATCCACTCATTCAAGTCCATCTCCCAACCTCCTGTTGCGAGGTAAGTAAGTGCCTGCCTAGGTACATAGGTACATATATTGTGTAAAGAATGAGATGTGCCTATTGTATGCCTGTATCCTCTACATCTATTATACATACAGCCGTCCCCAACCACCTTAGAGGCTAGCATTCTGTGAAGCTGTGCGTTCTGACCAATCGAAGCAAGTATGATTGGTACTGGTACAATAGAAGAGACAATGTAATGGTAGAGAATACCGTTCTATTTTTCAAAAAAAAAAAAAWATTATAGGCTGCAAAAAAAAAGTATTATGGACTCTGGCGTGCATACGATGAAAATTGTATGAGTGGCTCCACAGGACCAACCTCCTCTGCTACAGAGAAGAAGATTTTTTGGAGAGAGAAATAGTTCTACACTATTGTCCCAAGAATTGAATACACCTTTTGGTAATGCTAATTGAAATAATTTTTTTCCCTTCGATCCGTCAGTATATTCCCACGCATGCGATCCAAAGACGTGTCGTTGAAATTGGGACTTGATCCCCACCAGGTGGCGCACCGAAGTTTTTATTGCAGCCAATCAATTCTGCGACCGTGGACAGAAAAGGAATGCGGAGCGCCCAAATGCGCCCTTCCCTTAGCGGTGCAACTCTCGGGTCGTGCCAACCCGAGACTCTGAAGCTTGGGACATCTTGTGCGACGATTGAGTTATATATATCCATATGGGCCAACTACGCATCTTCTGTGTCACCATCACCGGTCGGTCGGGAATGGTCGCTTTTTAGTGGCGCGAAAATCGGAAAGTCCATACGATTCCCAGTCGCAGAGCTCTACCCTAACTAGTTCGACATGGGTTGACGGCTGAGCTAATTGTGCGTAGAGTATGTTGATGAATGGACCGTAGGAAAATGGTTTGACTCACATAGAACACAATGAAATCGAGAGATAATATCGATTCTTTCAAATAATACGGAATCTCCATTCAAGAGGTGGTACACTAAAGTAGACTAGTGGTCCCCGAATACGGGGAGAAAGACTCGTATTGAGATCTATCTTAGAAAGGGTATCACGGAGATATATGTGGAATGTTCATTTCATAAGGGACATATGGCATGCTTGTCACACACTTTCGGCCGGCTGAGTGGGGTGTTATACTGATGTGAGCGTCGGGCAGATTTCGAAGCTACGTAGGTGGGATATCGAAGCTTGGGCGGGGTGACTACGAAATATTTTGGGGGTTGTGCACGTCACAGTCATGGAAAGAAGAGTGGCAGTTGTGGGAATGTCATGTAATGTGTAGGGAACTATCAACCTCCATTAGGTGACCATCTTTCAAGACCAAAACAGGGGAACCGAGATATATCGTTCCGGTCACAAAGTTTGAGTGAAGTGACCACCAGGAACGTCGAGACAGACTTGTAGCTTCATCACCAAACCTTCCAATGAATACCCTAACCCATGCCTCGGTAGTCATGCCACACTAGATATAATCAGCTTGGCCGATTAATTTTGAGCGGATTTTTGATAGATGGAGACATACCACAACTGATAGGACCCAAGCCAGACGGACACATCATACAAGAGATAGTATGAAGGGTAGTGAATGCTAGAGACAACTATGATTGTCGTGGGGGAAGACCCAGGCCGTAGGCGTGTAACCATAAGGGAAGGAATTAGACGGACTCAATGTCGCCATCGTTGCCATCGCTGAAGGCGGCGACGGAGCGGGTGGTGCGGCGAACTGCGAAGGAAAAGTCATGTTAGCTGCGTAATCGACGGGCTGGATACCATTCATAATCGGCATAGGCGAGTGCGTATGGGATTGGCGGTGGTCGCCACCATAGGCCGGCGGTGCATCTGGGCTGGTCCGCCTATCGGTCGCCGAGACGAAGAGGACTTCGTCGTCATCGTCAGATTGGGCATTGGCGGATGATGGGGCGGGTTGATATTGGGAGGAGGGGCGATGTAGAGGCGTAGCGCCCGTTGGGTCGTCATTTCGATATTCAGGTTTCACGATTGCATCTTCATATTTGACTTCACCTTTGATCTTCGCCTCGGCCTTGACAGGCTCGTCAATGTCGCCCTCGTCTTCATTGACCTCCTCAAGCTTGCGCTTCTTGGCGGGGCGGGCCTTCGGCTTCTTGGTCTCCTCGGAATCCTTAGCTTCCTTCTTGACACCATTGGCCGCGGCGTTGGTCGGGATGTTGTGTGCCTTCATGAGACGCTCATATCGTTTGGCCCTATGCACGAGTAAGACGTCAGATTGAGGTTTGGTTGTCTTTGGTAGATGAAAGTTTAAGAAGAGGATTGACTTACGCGGCTCCCTTGCTGACGACGTTGCATTCCAGGCGGACCGCCTCAAAGTCCACCTAGGCAAGTTAGTTAGCCTGCATATCACGGTGGATATCAGACGTGGGGAGGCAGTGCTGCCGGTATCAAACCTACCTTGCCTCCGGAAGAGTTGCGGATGCAAGAGATGAGGAAGCGGAATTGGGCTTCGGTATCAGGGCCGGCAGGCATGTTGGCGACGATTGATGGGTATGGTGAATGTGAGATTATAATATCGATGAAATTTGATGGATTTGTTTAGAGTGCGTGAGAAGTAGTGGATGAGTTGGGAGAAGATGGTGTCGATGGGATGGGTTGTTCAGGTTCAACAAGATGCGTATGAAGGTGTTTTGAGCGTGTCAGGTGGGTGAGATATCGAAGTGGGGACACGAGTACATAAACCGTTATATCTGTACTTAGGTAGGTAGGTCGATAGGTAGGTAGCTTGGTGAGCTTGAAATGCCCTAGGCGGTGGCTGCTTGATTTCCAGATCGATACCCCAGCAACGTGTCTTCCGTCTATCAGCTTCTGGTTGGTCTAATTAAAGGTCAACGTAACTTGCGTCAGTGCACCGCGTGACTTTATTGGAAGTAGCAACACATCATTAAGTGCTCTCAGGTTGGCTACTTTCTTGGGGCAGTTTGCCATGTGGTGTTGGGTTTGCAGAGCATCAAGGTACTCCTGAGACAGGTGATGTCTACATATGGACTTAAAATATAGAGCATATAGCACTAGATAGTACTTTCTTCCCCATTTGATGTCCCTTCAGAAGTTTCAAAGCAGCTCATATATTTGGCCTCTCAAATCTGGGGTCACGGTCTGCATCACAAAGGTAGATGTGCAATGGGCTCTTGGATACTAATAGAAGGATCTTTTAAGATTCCTATGATGTGCCACCCCTATTTGGACCTTCATAGCCTACAAATTATATGGGCATCACCTCTTTATTCCTTTGAATAATAAACTAAGTATACAGATTTATCTTCAGTCTCCTTGCTCTGCATAGCATGCAATAATCTTTGTTTGAATCTACCCATCTCCTGCAAATGATTGCAGTGAAAACTTACAGCTCAACCTATCATTGACTCTAAGCCAAAACCATCATCAAAATTATATTATCATTTGTCAAGGCCTGAAACTAACCCATTTGTAAACAAATGATGAACCGGGACTATTTCTATGAGCTCTGCGAATCTATGACAGAAATACTGGCAATAAAAATGTAGTTCTAGGGATCACATGGATTAGTGGGTTGCTCACTTAGCTAAGCTCGGGTACAGGTGCTTGGTACTTGGGTACGTCTGGACATTCAAACTGTGCAAGCACGCCCAACTAGAAGGTGCCTGCCTCCTACTTAAGGTACAAGATACATTCTTTATAACACCTCATAACCATTGTACCCAAGTATCGAGTTTTCGTTGGTACATGTAGATAAGGAAAAGAGGAAACGGTTGCTATGCCATGAGTTATCTTGAAGAAGATTAAGTGCGCATGAGTTAGGGGATGAATTCGAAAGATTCTGCCCTCTTACCGATACATCTACATCCTGCTGGTTTGCCCTGCTCCCTAGGGCCACAAAGGTAGATGAAATATGGTTTATTACAAAGATAGTATCGATATAAGTATCATAAAGCTCGTTGAAGCTTTGGGGAGACCATAATACAGTACCTAAGACCATTTCAATGGACTAGTCGACTCTACCATTTAACCCTATATGGTCAGCAGTCATGAAGCCACAAATTCCATGTTTTACCGGCATCATCATAATACACCAGATGCTATTCTTGCTTGATATCCCAAAAATTATTGGCCCGATAAAATGGATTCTAGCATCGGCAACGTGAAAGTTGGAGGGTTGAAAAAGCACCGGCTTCACTCTGAGGTAGGCGCCAAAAATGGACCTTCAACCAAATACAATTATCACCTAAATACCTTCCATCACCGCAGCCATCTCAGGGCCTAAAAGATATTTCTAGGTCAATATAAAGTCTCACAGAAATGTTGTAGGGTTAGTATGAAGGCCGCCGGGCGTGAAAGTTCTAGGATACAGTACCGGGGTCCTCTATACCGCCAACACCCCGCAGGGCGTGTTCTTGATATATCTTCTTTGGGCGCCGGCGGTAACTCGGTCAGCCGTTTTCTCTTTTTACTTTTATATACCGATCGTCTTATCAGTGACTGGAATAGGCTTGTATAGCCGAGTGCGGAGGTTAAGCAGCACTCGCCTAGAGCCGTAATAAAGACAACCCACTGCCTACATTAAAAGCGCTTATTTGTCTCGAAAGCCGGAGGCTATATCGTCTCCGATTTTCCATACACCACTACTCTTGTGGCCTCCCAAGCAACATTATCAATGTCGATACTGCCTCGGTCTATAACCGTCTTTTTCCCTTGCTGGAGGGGCCTACCTCCACTCAGTAATAAAAAGGGGAGGTCACCGGTATTCAACTTAGGTTACTAGTGATAAACCTCTTCAATGGTATTGAGCAAGACTTAGCAGAGCCTTCTTGGCGTCGTCGGACTCGAGGCCTTACGAGGAGAGCTGATGGGGGGCATTCCTTCATTCATGGCTCCCAGGGTCTACCTACAATCCTAGACCTGTAAAGATTACATACCGTATCATGATAGCATAGTACAAAGGAATAAATGCTCATAATAACGGATATGATTTGTGATTGTCACCTAAAGTAACAACGAGACCCCAGGTCTTGGCGCCGACACCATCACGCGCTCAGCTTTTCCATGGTTACGATGCTCTTTATGTCGGATATGTTGGAGATGCCATGTTCGTATGCCAGTGGGGGTTAAACTTCATTGATTGATGCCCAAAATAAATACGAAGTTAACCATATTGATTTTATAACGCGCGTTACTTATATAAAACATAAAAATACATAGTCGATTTATAATGGTTTAATCCTTATCAAGACGTCAAGTGCCTTGCCCTTTCCTTGCACCCAGTTATATATACACAATAAAGTCGGTAATGGATACATAGTCGATTTAACATTAACAATAATTAACAATTATGAAACTTGTTTGTTTCTAACATTAATTTGAATTTTACGAACATATGAAAATTTCTCTTCTATATATAGGAGAACTAAATACAATCGATATGGAAAAGCCTATAGTAGTTACACTATCGTGTGGCTGCTAATTATCGAATTCCCTGGCAATCTCTTATGCCATCGCCCGAGCGGTGCTCCTTTGGGCCACCAGGCGCCCGATGCTGGCCACAGTCTCGTCGCCAAGGATGGAGAAGATGGGTACCTCGCTGCTAAAATCATGTGCGAACCAGCGACGAAGTTCGATGGCCTGCAGTGAATCGACCCCAAATGCCTGGATGCGCTCGTCCAGCAGGTCGACTTCCGACTGTCCCTCTACGCCTGGCGTCATGCTTGTCAACCTTCTCAACAACGCCCGCGAAACGACGAGCCCTGCATCAGCTGTGCTATCTGCCGCTATGGAATCCCGTCTTTGCTGGCTCTGTGGCGACACTTGGGCCTTGGGTTCGTTATGCCGGCGCTGATCTACCTATTTCCTCACACAATGGAGAAGCGCGACCTCGGTAGGCTTGTCTGCATATTACTACTCCCCCCTCTAGCTTTATTCGGTCAATTAACCGACTGTACTTAGCTACTGCGACAGCGACGGTATCGCAATTGCGGATCCTCGGTGGCCTAATCGCGGTATCAATCGGTGCAAGCATCACGACACGCTACATAAGCACCAACTTGAAAGGCATAGTGCCACCTACGATTCTAGAAGTGATCCTTGAGAGAACAGAGGCAATCGACTTACTTAGTGAAGAGGCATCAAGAAAAACCAGAGAAGTATTCGGCATGGGTTATAACTTATAAATGGATCTAGGAATAGGACTCGCCGCCGCCCAGTTGCCCGCAACGTTGTTAATGTGGACGCGGAGAAATTATTCAAAGGAAGAGCTGAAGGCAGAACAGTGAGGCTGCAAGACTGCAAGGCGGGGTTTCAATAGGATTGCATGTGGGAAGCGCTATACGGTTTCCGTGGATAAAGGATGAGTAGGGCATGGTCGTTTAGGGAACATTTTACCGCTGAATACGGACTCATCCGTCTTACCGCAGAAAAGTACTCTAAAATTATCGAACTGTAGGACAGTATGGGAACAAGGAAAGAAACACAAACAGGGTTTCACCCTCTCATGTAAAGTGTGGACAGAAACGAAAGAATGAAAGGAACTTTCAACGCTTGTGTTTGGAGCCCGTATTATAATCATCCTATTCCAAGGAAGCGAATGCAAGGTTGACCTTATGACCTCGCCTGTGTAGTGCCGTGAAAATGTAGATAGCCTCATAAGCATTACATGTTCGGATGTACGGGTTGGCTCTTCCCCCATAGGTCTCTGACAGCCTTGATGTAGATATCCTCGTGCTTATTGATGTGGTTGCAGTGCGCAGTGTCATCAAAGATGTACTGCTGGACGTCCCACCCTCTCCGACCTGCTTCCTCGGCATGGGACACCACATCCCGCCATCCGGTCAATTGATCAGCTTTCGACGCGATATAGCATATGCGCTTGCTATCCATCAAATTTTTGTCTAAAATCGACTTTCGCCAGTAGTCTTCTGGGGCTTCGTATCGCCCCATGGCGATAGATATGAAGAGGAGGGATATTATAACGTGAATGACTCCGTAGCCGATGATGTTTAGAGGAAAGGTGCGTGGGAAAGAATGCGTGAATGCCCGGATTGTGTTCGAATAAGACGAGCTGGTCGGGGTACTGTCGCATAAGACGCCGACGAGGGGCAGAGGTCTTTTAAGCTGTTGACTGAGAACGACGAGGAGATTTGTCGCCGAGTTGGCGCCGCCGTTGGACATCATATGGAGCATTAGATGTGGGTTGACCGAGCCGCAATCGCCCAATACCTGGCAGATGGCATGCGCGGCCACCTTCATGCCACGCTCCTGGCGGGAATAAGAGCTGATCATGCTCCCTACAAACGATCGAATGAGCAGGATCTTTGCGTTGGGGGCGTTGGTGCGGTGAAGGTTGGTGTATTTGACTACATGCTTGTCGGCGGCGCCCATCCAGGTGCAAAGCACAACAAGCTCTCCAGTCTGGGGAGCTGGTGGCGTGTGTAGAAAGATGTTGGGTCCAAGCCGGACGAATCCGTCGAGAGGCATATCGAAGCAAGAGCTGTGCACGGAAGCTCTTCGAGAAGTTCAGCGAGCAGCAGAAGCAGTCAAACGATTCCCACGAGTTGGTAGGAAAAGCCGGATAGTGGAAGAACAAAGCGATCACTTGCAAAATGAAGAGGGGCAGACAAAGAACGGGACGAGGGGTAGCGAGTGGCATCAGCCACTGCAGTGTTGTATTTACAACAGTGCAGACAATACTATGTAGAGGTTCCAGTACCCAAGCGATGCTGTCAAAACGTCTGAGACCTGATGCGCGGGGTGGTTGGAGCTGACATGGGCACATCGTAGCCTGCCTTTGTCTTCAGCCCCAAAACAAGTTCAATGTTGTGATTGGCCTATGATCTATCATCTTGTATTCGCGTAACTAGTAGGTAGCCGAGAACCCGATAGGTATCCATTCGGCGGGCTTGTTTGGCAAAACGCCACGTCAAGCTACCATCCCGAAGGTACCAGCTTACGAAGGCGAGGCTCGGAATCAAAAGATACAGAGGGGTCTTGGCCCCCTACTTTGATGGTGTTGGCCGCCAATCCCACCAGAATGGGGAGTTGGGGGTTAGTCAAGTGGAATTAGGACAAGTTCCATCTCACCAGATCAGCGTGGAGACGGGTCAACTTTAATTACTCTATCAGAAATGACGGTACACTAATATTATCGTGCTGGGGCGCGCACGAACATCACCCTCGATATGAGTAGACGTGAAAACGAGCCTCCCACATAGCCACCTGAGGCGAATGCCCGATGTGCTGGGATTATGGTTTCGATTCTCATGGGGTCATAGCCAAATTTAATAATGCATCTTGCGAGCCACTGTTTGCCGGACAGTGTAAGGCTATACTTCATCTACTCGTTTGCTGTACAGGCCCGGAACACCAGGCTTGGTCCATCGTGCGTTGAGTTGAAAGTGTCCTGGAGAGAGAACTCCTTGTTCGGGCGGCAGTCGTCGGCCATCTGAAAGTCGAATTGCCAGATCGTCTTCGCCATCGCTAGACTGATTTCTTGGTAGGCCATCGCCTTTCCTGCACAGGCACGCTGCCCTAGCGAGAATGGCACGAATGCTGCTACGCCGCTTTCATTCGAATCTGAGCTGAGCCACCGATCTGGCTGGTAAGAGAAGAGCTCCGGAAAGTAGGTGGGATTATGGTGGACAGAGTAAATGTTCACTCCGACTTGAGTTCCTGGGGGTAGAATGTAACCGTCCACAACGACAGGCTTCTCGGCTTCTTCGGTACTCGGCTCTCGCCAAAGAGTACCGCCTACCGGGGGCGACATGCGCATAGCCTCGTTTATACACGCGCGTAGGTACAGACATCCCGCGAGCTGTGCCCCAATTCTGATGTGTGATCCCGAAGAAAAAGTCGAGCGTATTTCTTTGGCTAGCAAACTGCGACAGGCAGGGTTGCGAGCCAGGTAGAAGAACACGGCACTAAGTGCTGTGCCTGTCGTATCACCTCCCACGGGGAAAAAAAAAGATGGCCTCGTTCCAGATAGTGCTAAGTGTGATCTTCTCGTCGCCCTCGGGCAAATCCAAAGCTTCGGCCATATAAGAGTACAGGTCATTCTTAGCGTGCCGTTCCTGCGAAAGACGTGCCTGTATCATCTTATATACTGTTTGGAGCAAGCTTTTCCTCTTAAGCACAGCTACTAGATAGAATAATACCTCGATCTTAAGCTTCCTTAAAAGCGGCCATTGCATATACAGATTCATACGCCAACTTCCGAGCATTATCGCAGGGACTAGGTATCTATGCACGCTGCTCGTCTGGGTATGTAAGTCGTAGCCAAACCCTAGGTGCCCAGCGACGTCAAGTGCGAGATATTTGCATCGCTGTGACATGTTCACTGGCTCGGGAGGGCTTGCCAGCGATGCCATCTGGAGCTGGGAAATAAAGATGTCGACTTGCTCGGCCAATACGGGATCAAATAACTTTAACGCTTGCTCTGTCAGGACTTTCCCGATCAGCTGCCGTTTCTTTCGATGAATACGTTTGTCAGTAGTGTTGAAGATATTCGTGGTAGTCGGATTCATATTGCCGGCATGATAAGAACGCGATTTGGAAAAACCGTCGCTAAGGTAGATATCTAAAATGAACATGTGTATTAGCACAGAAGAGTATAAGTATGGTGGGATTGGGTTGCCTACCCCGCAGAGCTGTCGTGGTGTTAAACACCAACTTGTTTGGCCCTTGTCGGATCACATTCCCTGCCGTCCAGGTATGAGAGTCATCATCTCCACAAGATGATTGAGAGTATAGGTCCAATACCGTATTTCTGGTGGTTCTGCCACGTCTTGAGCGGCAGACATTTTCTAAAAGCGTAAAAGCCTCCGGAAGCGTCGAAAATGCTTACAAGTAGAGGGCCTCAGTAGGCCCCCAACGGATGAGAATATATACGACGGTGAACAAGTAATAGCAACTTTTACATTTATAGTTTAGTATTAGGCAATGATTGAACGCCCTATGGACTTACCAAGGTTATCGCCACAAGACCGTACTGCAAGATAGGGGAAACTGGGAACGGGAGTCCCATAGCTGATGTTGCGGCTTGAGAAAAAGCGAGCATGGTGTGGAGGGATGGAGTCAAGCCATATTCTAGGTAGAGTCTGTGGAGGGCCATACGCACATTATCCGCAAAACGATTTCTACCTCCAAACAGGTCAAGTAGGCCAGCCAAATCAGGTCAATTAAACTGGTTAGATCAGTAAATAAGCTACTTAAATTATAGATCTATAAGTGTTAATGCTTATAACTGTAAGCTACTTTAGTTAAGCTACAGTTTTAACTGCAAAAGGGTATAAGAGTCTAAGGTGGTTTTAGTCCTGGTGGCTTATATTAGTAGGTCAGGTTTGGTAGGGTGGCCCCCGGCCACCTTGACCTACCTACCTAACCCACTTGACCTGCTTAACCTGCTTCACCTGTTTAACCTGCTTAACTTAACCTACTTAACTTACTAGACCTACTTATAATAAATTTAGTCGATCAAATTAATTTAAGCAACTTATTTACTGATCTAACTAGTTTAATTGACCTGATTTGGCTGGCCTACTTGACCTGTTTGGAGGTAGAAATCGTTTTGCGGATAATGTGCGTATGGCCCACCGTCAGAGTCCCTGTAACAGGGAAAAATGCCAAACATATAAGATAGCACGGGTACCAGCATGTATGGCAGCCAAGGATAGATCTTAACCAGCGCACAACACCCGGATGTATAATTACCTGTATAATGTACATGTACACATGTTGCATTGAGCTAAAAGAGAAGAACCATCTAGCGCTATTAGGCATCGAACGTAACCCCCATCTTCGTTCAGCCAGAGTTGATATGCTGCAGCTCTGCCAAGGATGAAATACCTACCTCATCAGTTAATCAACTACACGGGTAGAAGCCTCGTTTAATTTTCCCCAGCCTGCTCCACCTATTCTTGTACAATATCTGTACGGTGTGGTACATGTTTATTATAGGTGCTTCACGATCTCGATTGATGCATCCTGCATACATGGGTGCCATCTTGATAGTCAGCTCGACGGGTAGATGGAGAGGTGGGTAACGAGTGATGAATATTCCAAGATGATTGGATGTATGGTTCTACTAAGGGCTCAGGGGACCCGGCACGCGATTTATTTCCTACGACACTGCAGGCTCGGGCTCATTGGTTCGAAATCAACGCAAAACTTATCCCCAGCCTCCCTACATTCATACTTGTTGTTGTTATTTTACACTTTTTGTTGTATGTATCTGTTTCAGTTTCGCCCAGGCGCTTATAAGTTAACTTTCGAGTCTTATGATTAGCGTCAATCGACCATCGTCTAACCCTAATATAAGCTATAGAGAAGCAATGAATGGTCGGGAAACTTCCAACTTCAGAATGAAAGGTGCTTTTGCTTGCAAATCCGTCGTAACACGAGAGTAAAATTGGTATGATCTAAAAAGCGGCGGAGCACGGCCAGAAAGTGGGATCGCGACACTCACTGGCAAAATCTTTTCCGAGCCCTGGTTCCAAATGAATACACGAGAGTCAATTTGATTTGACAATATGAAAACGTTTGCGTAAAGGTGGTAGTACATATGCCTTCAGGAGCTATTTTGTCAGGGTGGCGGTCAATGCGCCATAAGACACGACTATCTCAACCTATCATTTCTCCAGGGAGGACTCACCCATGGCGAATTGCCGTCACAGTCGCTTTCCTTCCACTACTTCTGATTGGGCTATATCACCCCTGGTGCTACCCCGTTAATATTTAAGAGACTCCATCTAGTATCTATCGCAAGTAATGGATAGGAATCTATCACAGCTAATGGTTTCACTTAGTCTTGAAGCAATTATTATATAAAAACGCGCCTCTACTACTGTTCAGGAAGAGAATCCTTTTCGGAAAACATTACAACAATACATAAGAAAAGAAAAGAAAAACCACCAATTTCTCCCTATTTTGATATCTTTATGCTCGATACGGAACTTACGATGAAGACTCTCCCCATTCTTGGTCTATGCGCAACTTTTGCCGGCGTATTTGCTGGCCCCATCAACCAGGTTGCGGACTTCGAGATGCAGCCCCGCGATCAACCTTTTGCCTGCAATGGTTTTAACGCTACTTGTATGTCTACTGGGGTTAAGCAAAACGGGACTAGTGTGATTCTGGAATCAACATGCCTATGGCCGTATCACTTTCCCCTCATGTTAAATCAGCTCGATCTTAATAAGTAAGTTATCTTGTCGTCCCTCCCTACCGGCCAAATTAGGCGTATTACTGCCTGAATGAAAGTGCGGCTCGGAGGCCACTTACGAGAAACACCAATCCATCCTAGTTCCATGATATAAGCGCCGTTTAATCGTTATTGTCTTAATCTAATAAAACATTTGCAGATGCATCGGGAGCCACGATGGTGTCATGCACCCCGGGGAGAATGGCAACTTTGGGAAGGCCTGTCATAATATGAAATACGATACCAAAACTGCTATCCTTTCCGCAGACTGCGGAGGGCCCAACGGCGTAAATTCTAGCCGGGTGCACCTAGGTATGTAAACTGACCTGGTCTAATATCATGGAAGCGATTGCTTTTCTTTTGTAACTGAAGCCCAGTGCTAATAAGTTATACTAGATACCATTATTGGCAATAAGGGCGGAGGTCTCTGTTGCTATAACTTCGACGCCCAATACAAGCAGGAGGTCGTCTGGTAGATGGGAGCCGCGTAGTGCGTACGGGCGTAATGGAGCCACGGCGTACGCAAACGCAGAAATAAAGGCTCTGAATATAGGACCTGAAATGTGACTGAAGAACTAATCGAGTGGGTGGTGGTGACTATAGTAGTGTAGGTGACCTGACCTGACCTGAAACCCCTATGGCGTAACAGGGTCACAGGAGGGTCACTTCTAGGCTTCTAGGGGTCACGGATGCTACGGAACTGACGTACAGACCTGATTTTTACTTGTAGAATTTCCTTCCCTCTCCATCTTGCGATCAATATACNAATGGTACTCCAACTAGGAGCCTTATCTCTGTAATTAAAGGAAGCCAATTATGACATTTAGTGGCATAGCTAAAGTGCTTTATTAACGTAGTTATACGCGTTAAGCAAAAATTTAAGCTCATTTATAAATTCATATAACAGGTAATAATCATTTGCGTTAATGTGTTAAGATTAGTAAAAACGTAGTGAAAGCAAGCATGATTAAGACTATTTAAGGATAGGAACAAGGCATACCAAGGAGGTAAAGAACTAGAAGTCTCTTTTCTTATTTGTTATTACCTTGTGATAATGTTACGATTGGCTTCCTTTCCGGAGGTTAGGGGGAGGAATTAGGTCAGGCACCCAAAACCTAACCACAAAGCTACTCATAAAGCCTGAAAGACACCTAATAACAGAAATAAAATAAAGCCTCGCCTCCTACTATCATATCAACTGGCAAATACATGTAAGGTATATATTGTAATCGACATATTAACACTTGCTCTGCCTACTCGTTGCACTTAGTATATGGAGACCAATTTGGAGAAACCTCATAGCCCCTCCCCCATTGAGAAACTTTGTCTACTGATGGATCACATTTCTCCCATTTTAGGTTTATCGCTACTTGAAAGTCGTCATCGATGTTTCCTTGGGGATCAGTCGCATTAGTTGCCTGTCCCATGTAAAAATAGGTCTGGTGGCTGAACTGAATCTGGAATGAATCGCGGCTGACTATAACGACTGGCGTTAGCACCTCAGTAATCAAGCAACGATTGGGATCACTTACCATTCTCTGGCCAGCAAGGCGACCAGATAACAGACTGAGAGGGGAAGTTGACATTGAATTTTCCATCGAGGTCTTCCCCATCAGCGTTGAGCGTGGTATTGCGCACATTGTAGTCACCCTAAGAGCATGGTCAGTCGTTATAGAACAAGCAACTCACTTGAATTAATGATGAGCGAATTTCACTCTTTAAAGGGGGACATACCCAACCGCCGGATCTCAATGCCCAAACAATCTCATCGACGCGTGCCCCTGGGTTCGTTACATATGCAACATTCAAGCCGATCGCGGTTCCTAGCTGGTCAAGCTGAGCGCCGCTCACGAGTTTCCCTGAGCCACTTGTCTCGACGCTGTCTACTGCGAAGCGCCAGCCCACCGGGGTATCACCAATCTCGTACTCCATAACGCAATACGCCACGGTTGACCCCGGGGCGGTTTCCGGGTAAGATGATCCGAAATCTGAGAAGCGCCACGTGAGTGCCTTAGGGGTTGACGACACGGTCAACGTATCGACGCCTCGGCAGGATTTAGCGTAACCGACTTGCACGGTTGGAACTTTAAATGACTTGTCTGGGGCAGCGGCATGGGCGACCGCAATAGCGGCCATAATTGCCGCCGTGTTCTTCATATTGATAGGCTATGATGGGGCGAGTTGGGAAAGCTTCAAGTGGGAAACGCCTCGAAATAACGACAAGGTCTTCGATAAATTTCTGTCTTCCTGTGTTCATCGAGAGGAGAAACGATGGCGTTTTATACTTGAGCATAGCTCTCTGTGGGAGGTAATACCTGACTCATTAAAGTGCTCGGACAGCCCGCCGACCGCACGTTGTTGTGGCTCATTCTACGACATTCTCGTCGGCAAATGTGATATAGCATAGAACTTGCTCTCAAGTTCGGCTATTACCGTCTCTACATATATGAGCCTAGAACTCGATATGCATGCTCTTCTCGATATGTTGTTCACTACAACACACAGTAGATGCTGTGCCGCAGTGCTGCCTCTCAATCTGTAGGAACGGCTCGTCTGATTAACCGTACCTGAAGCCATTGGGAAGAGATCATACCCATCTCGAAAAAAGTAATAAGGCATCCGAAAGTTATGCACGAGTTGCGTGAGATGTGGGGAAAGGCAGGTTCAAATGTGACCCATCCTACGGAGTTACCTCCACCGAATACGCTGCCAAGATTACTTGTGTAGGTAATAGGCTGTAATGTCACGTATCTAGACCGGACGGGGAAGGGAACAAAGGTAAACGAAGCGGTCATAAATAAAATCAAGAGGCGATAAACATGAAGCAGTAGAAAGCAGCACAGCTCTGGCACAAAATAGCTCTCCTAATAATACTACCTTTGAATGATGTAATCGATTCCACTAATCCCTATTAGTGTGCAAGATGAAAATCATCGGAAGCAGGTTCAAGTCTAATATTTCGTCAGTAATGGAGGCCTACCAAGTCTCCTATTCTCAGTCGCTCTAATGTGGAGTTTGAAAAGCCTAGGGGCACAGTGACGATGGGAGGACGCACAATAGGTTGTCTTGAGAGGACATTATTGACTCTAAGCCAAGAACTCATAACTGTCAACTGAAACTTAAGTATCAGCTAATAGCTTCCGGCGTAACGACATAATACTAGTAATATAAGCCATTCTGGGTAGTTAATGACATCTGGACTGCCTTGGACATGTTTCTCATCATCATCTCAGCCTCCCTAGTCACCTATATACGTTAGAATAATTGCAATTGATCAATTAATCGCCGTGCCAATTAACACGACCCCGACTGCGGCGAACCTAAGCTAGAAGTCAGGTGTATTCATTAAAAAATGTGCTCACATACGTTGCTGTTGCCGCGAAAATCTCGACTCCTTTCGCCGAAAAGCAGCTAGCACCAAGGCAAAAACCGTAGTGAATGCCAATGTTACCCCTATTCGCACAGTCGTGGACTGCAAACGGTTAAGGACCAAGATGCTTAGCACTGGCAGAGCCCATGATAAAGTCGCCGCAAATATGCTACCAAGCCTGCTGGTTTTCGTATCGGAGTAGGAGGTCAGGCCGGATCTTTGATAAATAGTCTTGCCCACCTTCCATCTGTAGTTAAATAGTCTGTGGAATATGAGCAATAGGACGTTGGAGACGAGCTTCGTCAAGAAGTCATCCTCAGTAGCCGCATTCTTTATGACAATGCATTTGCCCTACCGTAGGACTCAAATACGTTTTATGTGGGTGGATTGACTGTACTCGGACATTTTTTTCTCTTAGCTTAAGTAGCAGCTCATACTGTGAAAGTGAGGAAATATTGCTCTCTTGAAGTAGAAGATTGGTATCGCTGCTCCGGACTGGCGATGGAGTTGGGTTTTGACGTGATTGTGACTCCCTTAGTTCTCGGAACGAGCCGGAGTAAGTGGTATGTTCCGTCTCATCTTCTGAGCGGCTGTGTTGAAACCAGGTATTTAATTCGACATCAGCTGAAGTAGGTTGATCTCTTAGAATCGTCGGAATATCTCAAGGTTTTGGTCTTGTTGCATGATATTGGCAAGTCTATGGCAGCCATTGGGTTCGGGCTCGCCTGAAGATGTAATAAGACTCTTACCCCCCAATTCTATCGCTGGGCTTGATTGAAACGCCATGTTTACCACTTCTTCCGCGAATTGACTAGATTTGCGGGGTTAAAATGCGTTTTAGGAGGAATGGTATGTACTAATCGGCGATGATCATTATCCACTAGATGAAGATTCAGCAGCATTAACAACCAAGCGGCACTGAAGTCATATTTGGGCAAAAGGATGACATCCAGTCTGCCATTCCAATGCTTGATCACGCTCGATTATCCCAGATTGGGCCGCCAATGTTGAAGATAAAGTAGGCTACGGAATCATTTTATTTTATTGAGAGAGGTATAATCTTACTGATATTACTAAGCAACCTCTACATAAACAGCTTTCAGCATAGGTTGGGGGTCGTCCCCTTGGTAGGGATAATCGCCCAGTGTTCTAACCTTCTTCTCGTCCTAGACATCGCTCGGAGCCAAGCCAGAGTTTTGAGCCTCCCAGGCGAGATCGTTATCCTACAATCTATTTTAAAAGACTGTGAGGAAATCGTTGGTTCCGAGGCGACTGTACCGTAGAGTGTTCAAGGAGCTTTGAGCTTATGTCAAGCGAAACAGCTCACTCTTCTTTAAACACTGACGAAGGTCATACCTATGAACCGCGACTCTCGCTTTCGAAGAGTATTACTAAAACCATTCATGATAACTATTGAAGAATCCCAAGTCATGGTCGCCTATGAAACCTTCCGGAACACGGTACTCATGTTGCGGGATCTAACGTCAGAGTAAGTAACAACTCGACTCGTATTCGGTACTGAGCACTAATAATATGAATTGATAAAGTTTGAGAATGTATCAACAGATGATCGGAGTGAGGCAAGGAAAACCTGTTCTCGTGCCTTCTTCCTTTTTTATCTAATAAGTACCTTAGTTCGACGATGGCATTGCTACCATCTAAGGGCGAGCTGGCTAGTAATGAGACGGCGCAGTGATCAGAATGACCCATTAGACCAGGGCTAGATCACTATAATACCGAGGGACCCAGATCCCAGTCCAGACCTACGCCACAGAAGGAATGAACTATACCTAGACTTCGTATCCTTGGTGCAATTCGATTTCACGAGAGACATGACCTTGATTGTCGAAATAGAAGGCTGCGAAGGTGAAGACAAGTTTGAATTTGTTCCGCTGCGTAACTGTCACGGAACAGGAAGTGCAGCTCTAGACCACAACACTATCAAAAGATAGAACGTTATCAGGTTGAGCGAACCCGACCGTCTGCACCTTATATACTGTACCATGACAGTAACAAGGTCGATACTGCTAGCGACGAAAATTTCATCTAAAGTGCCCGTGTTGGGGTTGAGCCTTCGTCACACGCCATTTAACCTTACTCCCCATCACACAGCAAAAACTTTCTCAACTTCGACTTTCCATCACGGAATCCCTCCAGTTGGGAAGGTATTGTTCACTGTTTGGAAGGAACCGATTATCCGGACTACAACTGAAGCTGTACGACCCCGTGTACTGCCTCAACCACCATTCTCTCTACAACATCAATACCACAGCTGTCTACTATTTCTGGTGTCCTCGGTGAGGCACGAACTCACGACCTTTGGATTATGAGACCAACTGCCATAAAATACTGCACTTCAAGTCTTTTATTCTTTCAATCCACTAAAATATTACGACAGGCTCCTTCTATAGCTTCGTCTTTGGCTTTGTTTTAGCTACCGCTCGTACAACCCCCATCACAGAATCTCTCCATAATCAGCAATGGCATCAGCATCACCAACCCTCTCGCTCTCGCTCTCGGCCCTACCCACTACGGTGGCCTGCTGATTTTGACGAGATTAATCGCCAAGAATTTCTTCTTCGCCGCTACCATGCCAATACAGGCATTCTGATCATCATAATCCCTAGCGACCTGAACGAAGCACTTCATCTTCAGCTCTATCGAAGATACGACCATAATTGTCAAGAGGAAAGTTGGAGACCAATCGGTAGTACTACCTTTCGACCACAAGGTCACCCTAGAGGTGATGGTGGAGAGGGCGATTCGAGTGGTGGTCTAGCGCCTGGCCAACGCTGGTTATTGAAGCTGGAGACTCCGAGTCTCTAGGTGCGCTACAAAATGATATGAGGTGGTGGTTTTTTGCGTTAGACCGTCAGGTCAATATCGTACTTCTCACCAAGTTCGATCACTCTAATCAAAGGATCATGACCAAGAGGTGGGAAGAAGAACTACAGACTCGCGAAGGCGCTACAACAACAGGTACCTTCCTGGATGCTGGCAATGGTACGCCGACCACATGGGATACAAGTATAAGCAAGTACTCCCGACCATGACAGACAGACAAGCACAGGCGCCCAGAGAACTGACGGAAGTTCCCGAGGACCCGGACATCGAGATTATAGACGCGCCAGCCCATTCCCATGACTTCGTCCGCGTCAACCAGACAGCGAGGAAGCGAGCAGAAAAATTACATCAGCATGAGTCGTGAATAAAAAAAAAATAAACCAATCAAATAACAGTATTAAGCTCGGATAACAATCTTATGTTAATCACCTACCTAACCACAGCTAGAGAGGATGCATTCTAAGGCGGGTGGTGCAGCTTGGAGGCGCTAAGGCTGCCATCTTCACGAGTAAGACAGTTTGCGAAAGAGAAAGAATGAGTGGCCTTGGGTTCTCAGATGGCGTATCTCGGCTAGCCTTTGACGAATTGGTATTAGTACAGGTCAGTCAGGCCAGATAGATGACTTGTCACTTATTGAAACAAGTGTGTAACTCATTTGGATTGTGAGTAAGTCCACATTGCCGCGTCGCAAGTATGTGGCTGTAGTTGAGAATGTCGCGATGGTGACCTGGATTGGCGACGCGAGTGTAAGAGGCATATACAGTGTCTATAGAATTAGATAGGTCGCTGTATGTTCGGAATGCTAGGCGGTAGGTAACTAACACGGCGTACCTAAGGCGGGCGTGTTCTCTAGTTACTTACCTACCTAGAACACTAATAATAGCGCAACCTCCTACCAATAGCCCTCTGAATACTGGTTCCTTGAGCTCCACCGTGGTTAGAATCCAGCGGAACAATCGCACTCTATGACGTAATTCTAGCCGCCTCAGCCATTGTCGCGCATCGCAAATAGCGGCATGCTATCGGGGTCTCGGAGCATTATATATTGTATCGCAATCCGAGAAACGCCTTCGCAGTCAGCTAAATCCTTACCTAATGCTGAATAGCAAGCCACCGTGAATCCTATTTCTGTGAGAAATGTATTCCGTCTCCGTGTGGGTGTTTGTGTAGCATCTCACCACTTCTACCAATTCTCGCATCGGTTCTTTCATCCTTCACCATCCGGTCACTTACAGCCGATGAGACACCTTTAATAATTCAATTGTTCTGTCGAGTTGCTATATTGGGCCTCGAAGGGGGGAGTCTACGTTATTACGATGCCCTCTCGCCCCTTACTATTTCTGTGCCTCATTCTATGTCTACTAATCCTTGTGCCCCAGGCATCCGCCTTCGGCGCTGGTGAGGTGCCTGTCGGCAGCGAATTCAAGGGATATGTCTGGCGTCACGGCGACATATGTGAAGTTCTGCAATACCTGCCTTCTAGCTTCATCACAAGCCACAGGTTCACGCAATTGGAGCGCAAGCAGATCTACTTCGGCAATTGGCTGCGCGATTTCTCTCAGGTCATCGACACGACTCTCCTCGAAAATGTGGACGAGTCTATTCTGCGCGCCATCGTGTCCGTCATGGGCTTTTTGGAGTTCGGGTTCGCTACTGACGAATTCGACGTGACGCGACAACGACTTGGCTGCTACACTCACGTTGAGCACATCGATAACCCAGCCGGGTACGTGGATAATGCCAAGGAAATAGATGAGCGCCTCAGAGGTCCCGTAGACCCAAAAGAACTTGAGTTCGACCCTAAGACGGGCATGAAGAATTATATCGCCAATTCCGGCCAAGGATGGGCGACTTCAGCAGATTATATTCGCGAGCAGCTCAGCAAATCCATCGAGTTAGGAAGGTTAAAACGGAATTCAAGCGCAAAGAAGGAAAGTTACATCCACCTAGGAGCAGCCCTGCACACATTAGAAGACTTCTCCGCGCATAGTAATTTTATTGAGCTATGCTTGCATGAGTTGGGAGAGGAGCAGGTCTTTCCTTTCGTAGGGGATGCCTGTAGGATCGAAGCCCCTCACCGACTGTGGAAACACAAGAAAGTCGCACCTCTCGTGACAGGTACATTCGGCATGCTAGACATATTCCATAGCCTCTTGGGAGAGGCGGACGATATGGCAATTTTACAGTCAAAAGGATCTTTAGGGGAGCTCGAGAAGAAATTAGGCTATGGAGGTATGGCTTTCGAACAGCTATATGATCTCATCAAGGGCGCTATAGAAGTCATTAGTAAGGGTGGAAATGGCGACAACCCTTTATTACAGCAGTTGGAGACAGTGGGATTGATTTTCAACAAAGCGAAGGAGAATGCGCCCGGTACCTCAACACCTCTCAGTCCCTCGAGTACCGACAAAATCGAAACTAACAACTCTCACCAAATAGACCGTATCACCAATCCCGCCAATCCTAGTCCCCTTTGGCAGGCTATTGAGCCCGCTTTCTACCTTCACGACCGAATGTCAAAGTGGATGCAAGAGAGCGCCCAAGAATCAGGAGAGTTGGGACTCAATGAATCAAGAAGCCAACTCGGAGATACGACGAATCAACTAATTTTCCAATTCCTCACTGTCATAATCGAATCCGCAGTCAAGGAACTCCGGAACGCGGTCAAGGCAGCCAAAGAGAAGGTCGACGAGGAGGCGGCCAAATCGACCTCAGCCGCGGTGTACCAAGACGGATCATCCGCCTCAGATCCCAGCCATTCCGACCTGTCCAAAGACCACTTCAGCAATGTGCTCAACCAAGTCGCCGGTCTCGTCGCAACAGCGACAACAAACTGGGCCACCCAGCAGGTCGTGAGATGCTGGGATGACCCGACAATAGATGCCGATAAAACCATCGACTCCATTTTAACGATATTACACCACCCCGCCTTCCCCAAGAAGAAGACTATTATTCAACAATACATGTTTGAAGAAGTCAAGAAATGGTGGGAGCGCACTTCGGTTGATGAGAAGGATCGCCTGCGTCGCCAGCTCACTCGAGAAAGCGTTCAGGAAAGAGGACACGAGAACCACGAGTTGACCCTAAAGGACCTCATCACAACGCAGAGAGGTGCGGCGGAGTTCCCCGGCTCAAGGCCCGACGTCGTCGCACCCCCGANGGAGAGCCTCTTTCCCCTTGACTTGGGCTATTGGTGAGGCAGCGAAAGATGTGAAGTTGCTGCTAGGAATGATACAGAGGGGCTTACGAAATCCCGCCGGAGTTGTAGGGGAGGTTTTATACACCACAGTCAATTTTGCGTATGGCTCCGGCCGGTTGGCGTTCGACATGGTTGGATGGTTAACGGAGAGACTCCCTGGTTTAACTATAGGGCGGTGATACGTGGCTAAGCCACCATGATCTTAGATATGTATATATTATATCGCCCCGAATGAACCATACTTGACGAGCGCTACCCGTCATTTAGACCCGTGAATTCGGCGTTAAAAATGGAAAACAAGTTTTCACACTTACAATTTACTTGTAGAAGTCACGCCTACGAAGAATAAAAACATAAATAATGCTGAGAACGTGGTTTTATTGGTGCAATAAACTCATTACGTAGGTCTATTGCTCATCTTGAGCATTGCCTAAACCCTGTACAGTGCGCGTATGTGTACCCTCCCTAACGCCGAAATCAAAGATGTGTGCAAATTCAGGTGGATGAGAAACATGAAAGCCATATCCTCCGGTGACTACTTTGCAAGTGATGAACGCGACTATGAGCCTCCAACCTATAACCCTAGAGTCTCAAATCCTAACGCTCAAGATCGGCATTCCGTCATGTGGATTATGATGCAATGTATGCGGCGCCCAGACTCAAAAAGCTGGCATTGTGCAAAATCGGTGTAGAGAGGAGATCAGACCTCGCCATCCTCGGGGTGAGACGGCTCATCTCTGTAAGACTGGCCGAAGTTGGGAGCGTCCATCCTACCTTGGTAATTAATAATGGATATAAGAAATAACGTACTGTGGAAGATTAGGATATGCTATAGACTTACTCGNAGCTTGGGTTTCTTGAGGTTGACTTTCTCGTCGTCGTCGTCGTCATCGCGGTCGACGTTCGGTTTGCGACCCCGCTTTCTTCCACTCGCGGGAGCAGCCTTCTGTTTGGCTGCCTTGGAGGGAGGAGTGGCCGGGGCGGCCGGGGCACCTGCATCTTTCTTCTTCAGTTTCTGAAGATGCTGTCTGTGAACCAGTAGAACGTTAGCAATCTACTCTCCAATCGAGCTGTCAATGGCAAAGGAAAATAGCGGAGAGAAAGATAGAGTGCGCAAAGTTAGTGAGGCAACGCGTGTCGTATCAGAGTGTCGTTAGCATCCCTATAATTCTAAGTATGGTGGTTCTCGATGCAGAGCAACACAGAAATGCATAACGACGCTTTAGGATTGGGAGGAGTGGCAAAGATGGCCGCCTAGATTAGGTGGGATCGAGCGCGGTAATTCTAAATGGCATATCTGGCAGAGTAGGTCGCATCGTGATAGAATTAGGTGGTAGGAATAATTAGAGACATCCAATGATGAATGGTTCAATGAGAGGGTGAAGATCAGTTGCCATCACAACAGAAGCCTCATTGATAGGAAATTCGATAATAGGCCCAACTCTCGAGGTAGTAAATATCATACCTGAGGGCTGATTCGCTGAAGGTGTAACCCATGCCATGCAGGGTAGCCATAATGCGATCCCAGTCTGCACGGGGAAGCTGGGAAACATTGACGGCAATCAAGACGTCTTCGTGGACCTTCTGATCCCACCTCGTGGTGGCGGGCGGAGACATGGCGGCAAGATATGGGCAATGAGAATACCGTATAGGTAATGAAAAAGGAAGGATATGAGGAGGTTTTGTTGACTTGTTATGTGTAAGGTTGATGGAAGTAGTTGGTGGCAAGTCCCGGTGGTTGAGTGTGATAGGAGGGGGGAGGGTGGGGTTGTAGACGGGGAGAAACAGGTGATGAACAAGAGGAAGGAAAGGCAATAAACAAGAAGGAAAGAAAGGTAAGAGGGAAGGCGGGAAGGTACGTAACGTCGGCTTATGGCATGGCCGGGGTCAACATCAAGGTCAAGGTCAAGGTCAAGGTCAAATCGACAAGGTAGCTTGCATCAGTTCACCACCTACCGAATTCCGTTCCAGTTAACGTCGTGACCGTAGCGCTCTTTCATCATAGTCACGATCGCAGCCTTGTTTTCTTGGGTGAATGAGAGGTCGAGAGTTTCGTAGATGGAAACGAAGAGATGGGCAAGCATCGCCTCGTCCCATTTCTTGGTGAATGCAGCCATTATGATAGTGGCGAGGTCGTACGAGGGAGTATATGCTTTGCGTGAATGCCGCGGGTGAAGAGAGACGAACAGGTGTTGGTATTGCTGAGGGGTGGTGTGAGAGAAGGGTAAGGGAATGGATGAGAAGACGGAAGAGATGAAAGTTGGGTGAAGTAACTTTAAGTAAATAAAGAGATGGTTGTCTGGTACCATGAGTTGAAGGAAGGGAGCCAAGGTATCAATCAATCTGCTTGGGGGCAAGTCACGCGTTGCCTAGGAGGTTATGTAGGTAGGTAGGTACCTAGGTAGATACCTGATACGAAGGAGGTATGTATGTTACGAGTGACGTTGAAGAAAATAAAAGTGAAAGTGCAACCTTACCGAATGCCTTCCCAAGAGGTAAGGAAATTTTTGTCCTCCAGCTCCTTGACGATAGCGTCTTGTTGCTCTGTAGTAAACGTCCCATGAATACGCGCTATGGCAGACACCAAAGCCTTGTAGGCATCCCCATCCCATCTAAAATCGGTACGTCCTTTACCGGTTGGCATTGCGTAATCGTGGCGATCGATGGTAGAGGGAGAAAAGGAATTAGATGGGAACTGTCCTCGTGAATAGAGACTGAAGTGGTGCGGGGTAGATAGGAAGGGAAGGAAAAGTGTTGATGTAGAGTGTTTGACGCGATCGGCTCTAGGAGCTAGTAGCAGAGGGATTCGAGGCAGGAGGTAGGTGAGGTAGGTAGTGAGTGTAGGTACTAGGTTGTGTAGGTAGGTGTAGGTACCTGTGATTACAAGTTGGCAGAGAAACGGTGTGAGCGAGGATTGCCATCCCACTGTTCAACAACTCAGCCCGGGTTGCTGCCTTGTCTCCTAAGTAGTGTAGTGTATGCTATTATGTTGTAGAAGCAAGTTTCTTGTTTAATTCAATTTCAACCAAGCCTGCTGCCAACGCCTCGTTATTTCATCGACGCTACGCTTATCAAACACCTATGACCTACAATTCCTTCTCAAAGATATCTCCATAATTTCATTTCCCGAATAACTCCGACTATATCAAAGCGTCTATCATTCCGGGTCTCTAAAGCGACGCCAATGTTTGATGGGGGTTCTCTGCGTCTAATGGCACCAATGATGCACCAAAACACCGCTTTTGGGTAGACGTGGGCTGCGAGAGACGATCATGCAAGATGAACGTGGTCTGCCGCAGGGCCATTGAATAGTTATTTTAACACCAGCAGCCCACGACTATGGTTAGGCTTCGCCGTAGAAGCTAAAAGCCGCGTTAGCATCATCCATGTGAGACTGCGAGAAATCGACGGACTTACGATGGAGGTCCAAAGGCATCTACGGCGTTGGATATGCCGTCAGCCGCCAAGGCAAGAACTGCTTCATCATCATTCGCCTGCTGGTCTTCTTCATCGACGTCATTGACATCATCGAGGCGTTGACGTTTCGCAGGCTGCTCTTCAAGCTCTGGGGCTGGCTCTTCTATTGCCATTGAACTTGGTTCTGATGCTCCGG